>ML791950.1:224501-242122 GCA_009831015.1 Picea engelmannii
AAATAGGCCTTCACCATTTCCATCCTCTCCCTGGCCCACTTATATGAATCCTAGCATTGGATCCGGGGGCACCATGGCCCTATTGATTAAGGTTGGTTGTCATTGATGTCAACCCTTGAAGAAAGCCCTGTAGCACAAAGGTTGGGTAATGGACCCAAGATTGTTTGATGTAAATATGACTCGTTATTGTCTTTTCATGGTTGATAATAAGTAGAAATGAATGAAATCCAAAGTGGTTCCCTTATGGTGAAAGCCCTCACGGGAAGACGCTTTGCGGATTGACTTATCTTAGGAGAACCCATGATTATTTGTGGAATAATGAGATGAACACTGGTGAAATTGTCAGTGAAACTATCCTAGATGGATAGTGTTTGTCATTACATTTTTGGTGGTATGTGTAATGTCACATAACTCCTCACGGTTAGAGAGTTACGGCCATGAGAAGTTGGAGAACCCGGGTTTGGGTAATGGACTCACGTTTGTTTGATGGATAACAGTATGATTTTTTATATATATTCAGGTAATACTATTCTATATGGATAGTACATGTCATTCCATTTCTGGTGGTATGTGGAATGTCACATAACTCCTCATGGTTTGAGAGTTATGGCCTTACGAAGTTGGAGGATCCTCATATGTCATCTAGAAGCCCCAAAAGGTCAAAGTAGTCAAAGTGGTTTAAGAGATTTTAAAAGGTAAATAATAAAGTGAAGTGATGAGTGTACTATAATTCAAAGTGAATACAAAATAAATGAATTCAATAATAAATTTAATGGAGAAATTAGAAGTGGGTTAACCCTAAAATAAGGAAAGTGGGCAAAGTGACCTAGAAGATGTTTTTAAGGAAGCTACTTGGAGAGTATAAATAAGAGGGGAGGCTATCTCATTTAAGACACACTTGAGAATATTGAATACCTATATGTTTCTGAGGTAACCAAAGGATATCTAAGCAAAATTTCTGAGGAAAGTGAAGAAAAGAAGGTCGGAATTCAAGGAAGGATAAATTATTTTGATGATGCTTTCAAAGGTATGTTTTTTTCAGGTCATCTCACCATTTTCCAAATACGTTTTTTTCTAGAATGATTCAAACCTTGAAATTGGTATTCCATTGAGGAAACATATCCAAGTATCTATGGAAAAAAATTCATCTTGTGGGTCGTTTTATTTTTGGAGTTACACTCCGTGGAAAATAGGGTTTCTGGCTAGTCCTGAAACTAGTCAAAAACAAGTGTTTCAGGTAAAAATGACATAAATTATTCATAAAAGATAAAAATTAAGTAAGACCAAATGTGTTGGTTATATTAAATTCTTTAGTATTCTTTGTAACAGTTTCATATCAATTCAACAAATATTCCGTGTGGGGCACGCTCTACAAGGTCGCTCTCTAGAATAAGCCAGAATTCAGCAAGGTGTGCCATTTTTGCCATAAATCCTTTTCTGAGAGATTCCAAGTAGTGACACCTGGAGGAATTGTAGAAATCACACTGAAGAATTTTTTTTATCAGTTTCAGATCTTTATTCATTACAGGTACAAAGTTATGATTATTTCAAGTTAGGGTTGCTGACTAATCCAAAACTAGTCTTGTGAGACTAAAGAAACGTTTGATGAAAATGTTAGTCTCTTGTTGTTAAAGTTAAGGAAGGTTTGCAGGTATGTGATCATATACACCAGGTCTATTACAGAGTTACAAATAATATTTGGATGATGAAATTGATGAGGGCTTTTGGTTGAGGTAGAAGTTGGGTACATGGTTGAGACAAGTAGTTGATGAGTTGGCACATACATGAAGTGTATAGTTGATGATGTTGGTACATATTGATGAGTCATATTTGATGAGTACTTGACACATGATTGGTACATACTTGGTACATAGTTGGTTTCACTTGTTTATGGTACAGGCTCATTACAGATTGTTTGGTAGAGGTTGGTGCATGGTTGATGCACTTGTTTATGGTGCAGGTTGATTACAGATTGTTTAGTACAGGTTGGTGCATGGTTGATGCACTTGTTTATGGTATAGGTTGATTAAAGGTTGATGCATGGTTCAGGTTTATTGGTACATTTTTACAGCGGTATATCTCACAATGATAGTGTGAAAGTGGTTCCATCATTCTACTTCTACTTCAGGGCGGTTGGACGAGGCAAGCACAGGTGGTTGTAGCCACCTTCCAGTTGTAGCCTGAGAACAAGGGGTTGTAGCCTCATTCTAGTTGTAGCAAGAGAATTGGGGATTTGGAGCTTCCCTCAGGTTGTAGCCTAAGAAACTAGGGGGTTGGAGCCTCCTTCCAGTTGCAGTTGGAAATCAAAGGAAGTTGGTGCTTCCAATGAATCTAATTCTTCAAGACATATAAGATAAATCATTTCGTGGTTTTCTCCCGATTTGGGTTTCCATGTAAAACACTGGTGTATTGTGTATGTGTGTGATTGTTCATTTCTTATTGCTCATTATTGGATAATAATTCTACATTGATATAACACTTGGATTATTTAGAGAAAAAGGATTATAATTACAATATTATTGATTCACCCCCCCTCTCAGTAATCCAACGGGCCCCACCATCTACATCTTCATTTGATATGAGTCATTTTCCCCAACCAACTCTCACTGTGGGAGGTTAGAACCTCCCCTCTTATGGATCCAGTCCTAGCTATGTTTTTTCAGGAGCCAGTACTCAAATGGGTGGTTATTCTACTTATTACACCCCATTTGTGTATCCTTCGTCCGCCATGCCAGTTCATACGAACACTTTTCCCATGGCATGTCCCCATATATCCCCGAGTCTTTCATACGAGGAGAATCAATTTTACGGTTTAGGATACCCTCTTCACGTAACCCCTTCACATGGGGGAAAGATATATCCTCACTTGAACAATCCTTATCATACTTTTGTCTCTTCACAAATATCTGCTTCAGTGATGATGCCCGTACAAACCTCTATAGATCATTTAGGTAGAGGATACTACCCTTCCGGACAAGGACAGGGTGTAAACCAGGACCCTTCCTGCCTTGCAATGTTTCAAAGCCAATATTTCTCGGGACCTTGGTATCAAATGCCACAATCCACCACCACTAATCCAGTCACTGCCAATCATGTTGGATATTAGACGACGACCTATGCAAGTCATGTTGAATACCCACAACCAACCGTTGTTATTCATGTTGGGGGCATCACTCTAGTTTCCATGAATCATATCGACGTCACATCTCCAACCTCTATACATCATGTGGGAGATGAATCTCTAGCCTCTGCCAATCACGCTGAGAGCATGTCAACGGCCATTGTAAATGACGTTGGGGGCATTCATATGATTGAGAAGCCTAGACGTCTCAGAACTAAGGCTAAATTACTTTGCAGGACTTGCGAAGGAAATCACCTTACTCGTTTATGCCCTGCTATTGTTGGGATACCAGAAGCGTGGTTCTCACCTAAGGGCCCTTCAGGTTCTCAAGCATTTGTGGTTTCCCCACACCCTGTTTATTCATTGATTGACACGACAGTCATGTCGATGCAATCCTCTCCTGAACACGCCCCTATTGTTGAGGGTGATGTGTCTCCTATCACTGTTATCACGCATCCTATTCAACTTGGAATTGAAGAAGTGGTTGTACTAGTGCAATCTATGGTCAATGCAACTCTCCTTTTGGAGGGTGATGTGTCCTTCAAATGTGTCGTTGTCATTTTTTATACTGCACCTTCTGAACAAGAGATAGTTTTACTCTCCCCAAGTACTCTCCCTTCAAGTCCTGGAGAAGTTCCCTTTGATTGGGATGGTCTTGTGGGGTATCCAATGCCTCCGCCTATGTCCTTTCAAGTAAGAGACGTGATCCAATATATCATGGAGACGATAACCTCCGCTAGCACATTATCCTCATCGAATTGGATATCTTTGGGTTTTCCCAAGCTTGTGTCAGTTATTCATAAGATACTGACATTCCACAGAAGTCCAACACGGGAGCGTTGGCCTCCCCCGTGACATGCCGCCTAGAAACTCCCAAGCGATTCTGATTTAAGCTATTTTCTGACTTGTTTTCACACTCATGAATTTGTCCCTTTCACACTCATTAAATTGGACTTGAAAGGTCATGAGTTTTATTTAATCTCTTTTCATTGACTATGGTGGTCGTTTCTTTCTACAAGTGGGTGAAACACCATTGTGCAACATCATTATAAGGAAAACGCATGGGGTGAGCAACAACAATGTGAATACTTCTCTTTCCGATATTCTTGTATTCATCGATGTCTTCATCATCAGAAGGGTATTCCCTTTTATGAAAGATGTGATATATCTCATGGTACCTTGTATAGTTCTCTCATCCATCATAGCAATTTGTGTCTATAAATTTGATAACGTCTGAACTAGAAATAGGGACAGGTTTGGTGTCTGCTTGGTTTTTTTCCTTCCTAGTTTATACTTGAGACATTCTTCCATTGTGTGTGTTGTAGGACAAAAGACCAAAATTAATCTACTTGTAATCAATTACATAAAGTATTTGCTTCAAAACAAATAAAATATCTACTTGTTTTCTTGATATTTCATAAGACACTTGGATTTATCCTTCTTATCACAGTAGTAACGCTTATGATGTCTCATGTTTCTCAGGAAAAGTGATATGTTTATTATGACTTAAGAAAAGTATTATATTTTGAAAATTTACCCTAAACCCCATGCCATAAATTCTAAGCACGTTACAACTCTAGCCTGGTTAGAGATGCACAACCTTCGACCATTAATTTTCTTGAAAACAACTCTGTGTTTGTTACTATTTGGGTATCGCCAAAGGTGCATGTTTCAGAAGAGAGAAAGGTGCTATGATCATATCATCATCAGAAGATGATAGCATAATAGTTTCACAAATCGTGAATTGAATGACATATTCTAATGATGATTACCTTTAATAATGATTGTTTATCTTTGAGAGATGTTCCAAAAAGTAGGGGGGGCATATGATTCATGTGTTAATTTGTTCATGTAGCTTATGTTAATTACCACTCCACTTGTAATTTTGATATTACCGAGCTTAATGGATTGTCATATGATGTATGGTTACTTGGTGGGTTAACTTTACCGAGCTATAGTATTGTTGTCGGGAGATTTATTCAGGTAAGTTAATGAAACATATGAAGGTTTGGCTTCCCGACGATAGATCTTGGATAGTGTCATCATTGAAAGGTCTTACATATGGTATAAAGAGAAGCCTTATATAACCCTTCGATGAAAAAAAAGTATTCCTCGAAAAAGGTGCACCAGTGAGAGGGCACCACGTCATGTATAAATTTTTTAACAAAGAATGGATTTAATTTCACTAAAACGCATGGTTGCATCAGAGACCCACCTTATACGTTGTATAGTTGTTAAATTTAAAAAGGTTTTAAGGGCCAATCTCTTCCTAACACGTATGTACCAAGATATGACTCATCAAAGTTATAACATCGTCGTCGTATGCTTATCTAGATAAAGAGTCGATAGTCAAGGGGAAATGTTTGTTATTTGTCCCAACGACAAAAAGATGTCGGTTTAAGTTGAGCGCAATGATCAGAGGTTCTTAAAAGTGTGTGTGTGTTATAGGGTGAGGGGTCCATATTTGATGTTTTCTATGACCGGATCATGAGTACCATCAGAGTTAATACACTTAGGACACATTATCATGAGGAAGGGGTTCATGAGAGAGGGTACATGGATTAGTCAAGGTGTAAGTGTTGTTGTCGGATCGAGAAGATAGTTTTCGGGGGATTCTACCTATTACATAATCCCGATGATGATGCTAAATAAGTGTCATCGTTGGAAGGTACAAAATGGAAGTGTGAAATAATACAAATGCGATATCGGAGGGTCGACGATGCTTAATCAAGGGGGATCACATGGTAAGGGATCAAGCCTATTGTTGTAGAATGATTTTCTGCAAAAGAGGTTAAGGTTCTCTTGAAGAAGGAAAAGGGTCATTCATCCATGCATCTCATATACTTAGCACTCAATGAATTTTATTTTTGGATCACCTTAAGAGATTATGTACAAATAGTAGTCTTATGAAAGAATAACTAGTGAGGTTAATAGTGATTACTACCTTGCTTAAAATTTTGGTTTGTTGGTAGCCATAAATTATTCCTCTAGGTTGAATAATAATAATGGGCTATTGTGGATGTCACAAAAAATGGCGACTTGCTGGGAGAACTAGTTATCTTTACTCCATATAGACCTTCAGATTACATACATCTGATATTTATAGATTACAATTTTTTTACAGTTCAGCATGTATTATGGACCCCGCATCACTCACTCTTACTGAAAACAAGAAGGTAGTACAACTAAATGATCTTCAGGATAATTTCAGGATAGACACCACATAAGTGTTTTCCTTACTACTTTTAAACTGATGTGTGTTCCTCATCTCTTCGTTCTAGACATTTCTTCGCTGCAAGCGAGCATCCATAGCCCCGACAGAGTTTCCTCGATATCATACAATCATAGCCCCATTTCTAGCAAAATTCCATAGCCCCGGTGGGATTACTTGTACTTCCCACACAATCATTGGTGCTTTCAACTTCCTAGCTATTTAAGCTTCGAGTTTCACCCTTTAGATTTGTAATATATGTAGCAATTATGCATAATGCATGTCTAGGAAGCGGGGTCATACAAGAGTTGTTGTGATATGCTAGTCTTAGCCAGTATTTCATCCTCATGGGTCCTTTCCAATAATATTTCCTGATAATATTTTGTATTCATGTATAGAAGGGGAAGTCTCACAAATATTATCTAGTAGACACTCAAAGTTGTCACATTTTCTTTGGCTTTTAGGATCATGAGTTGAGTATTAGAGTGATCACACATATAACAAACCATCTATCATTTTAAGTACCTACACTTGCCTTATTCATAATCTAGTGTTTTCTTGGAAACATGGCATTATGAATTATTCCCATTAATTGTAACCATATGTCATATCCTGATTGTTTTCCACAAAATGCAAGGCATTTCTGTCATTATTTGAGCACCGTGTTGATGACCATTTTGGTCAACAAGTTCCTAGCCGGAAAATCATTGCCAGACTTCCCCCTCTTTCACATTTCTTAAGCGAATGTTGTCGCAACCTCACCAAACTGCTATTGCACATTTTTAATTAAAATTGTAGATATATTTCATGACTCGTTTTGGATATATGACTTGTGGAGGACATGTTGCTTATATTGATATAATTTTGACATATCACTACATTGACAAACTCACGATGATAATGCAATGATTAAAGTATCGGATATTGTAAACAATCACAACTTCACGAACCTTGTGGGCCTTGATACACTTGTATTTTTCTTTTGTCGTCATTGGTTATTTTCTTGTAGCATAAATAAAAAAATATCTCTTCTTTGAGTGACCAAATGAGCTTACTAAACCGTGGAGAGATATTTCATTTATTGGCATTACTAGAACAAGAAGGAAGTGAGGCCTTCATATCAAGGTTTTAGTGTCGATGATGGAGATCTTATGCATAATATTATTTACACTAAATCAATGTTCAACAGTTCCGGGAAAGGGCTTGGTTCTTAACAAACAACTTCAGGAGGAAAATAGAATGAATGGCTTTGAAACATGAAATACATCAAAATAAGCAAAGGAAATATTAAAATATGGGTTGAATAAATAGGACGAGAGATCTCAACCATTCCAAATATCCATAAAATGCTATTAAAGAAGCAGAAGGAAGCCAACCTGAGGAGGAAATAATGAGAGGTATGCTAGGATCATGAGAGAGTAATTTATTCAATCTTTTCATCATTCAAACCTTATAGATTTTTTTTTGGATTTGACAAGATGTGTATACTAGGAGTGGCTCGTAGAGTATCAAGAAAAACTTAGCAATGGAAGTTGATGGTTTATTTGAGGTAACTTGTGCATTTGTTTGAGTTTGTTGCAATTTGTCTATGTTCTCATGGATGACCAATTTTTCTCATGTGCATATGAATACCTTGAAGCCTTATTGATCATTGTTCAAGCATGTATATCTTCATTGTTAATCTTTTTGTACTTGGCTATTCTCGTATGAGTGAAGAAATAATCTTAGATAGTTAGAGTTTCACTCAAGGTCCAAACCTCCGTAGAGGTCTGAAAGCTCCAAGAGTCTGAGAAATATTTGAGATTTTCATTAATAAAGATCATTTTTTCTCTCAGATATTGTTTCTATTTTATTTCTTGTTATTTCACACAAGTTTTTAAAGAAAAATAAAATAAAATATTTCAAATTTCACTTCACTCAAGTGTACATTATTTTCTTTAATTACATTTACAATAATTCTCTATTTATTGTTTTATTTCTTTAACAACAATATATTAAAGGAAAACAAATAAACAAATCATCATTCATAAATATTATTTTTCTTTTATTCATTGTACAATTATTTATTTTTCTTTTTTTATTATTTATATTTAATAATATTTGTATATTATTCATTTTCAAACTTAACTTGTTAATATAACAACTAACTCAGTTTCATTGCTTAACTTTATTTCTTTTCTTTTGATTAGTTGGTTAAATATTAACACTTTCTTTTTCTTTTACTCATTCATTAACTTTGTTATGCAACAATTAATACACACATGTAAACTTTAACTTTTCTTTAAACTTTTGTTAGTTTTTGTAAAAAAATAATAATAATAACTCTTTTTTTTAACTTTATTTACAAAAGCAATAAATATTATAAAAGCGAAAAGATACAAAATCATAAATAATAAAACACATAAATATTTAAATATTTAAAATGTCAAGCAAAAGGGATTAATGCTTGGACTTTAGGTTATAGGAGACTTAGCCTAGGGTCTAATGTGTTTCTATGTTGGGGATCTAAGCCTGGGGTGATATTCCCGTCTCTTCCTGCCTAGCCCCACTGGAGGTTGATTTGTTGGTTATGAAACTTCATAGTTTCAACATCAATATACATGAATAGTTATTCAGTCATAATTTAGGAGCTCACTCTGTAACACAATATCCAATAAGTCACATTTAGTGTATGAGTACAATAATAGATCAACAAAGGCTTTATAGCAGTAGTAATGGAAATAATTATATTGAAAAGTCAAAAAGGAAATGTGGGAAGTTTATTCTAAAAATATTTACACAAAATCAAGAGAAAACCTACTATGTATAAAACTACAACACCTAGGTTATTAGGAGAAGTAGCATTTGAGCATCAGTCCATTGACAGGGATCTCCTCCAAGTCTCCCTCCAATGACTTGAGTTTAAAATTTTGTGACCCAGTTTTCTGGTAGATTTGATATGGGCCTAACCAGTGTTGGACAGTTGGTTTGGACAATTGGTTGTCAATGATGTCAACCCTTGGAGCATTCGAGATACCCCATAGTTGTGATTGATATTGATGGTGAGTTAGTTTTAATTGATGTCAACAAGAGTGGTTGATGTCAACATAGGTGTTGGGTGCATTTGATGAAGTCTACACAAAGTCCCGAATGTGTAGTCATGGACCCGAAGTTGTTTGAGGAATAGGGACATGAAGGACAGTGCAAATGCATGTAACACAATCACAGATGGATATTCCTCATCATTTTGTTTTCGGTGATAGGTGGTACACCACGTGCTTCTTCATGGTTGAGGAGTTATGGTCTTGTGAAGTTAGAAGCCCCAAAGAATGGTGAAGAAGCCCCTAGTTGGTTACAAGTCTTAAATGAAAGGGTAATGTAACATCCCCAGTCACCCACAGGTCGAGGCATGCTACCTACAAGCCCACCCTTGGACTTCGTATTGTTACTGATACCTTATTTAATTAATAAGAACGCATAAGATACAAGATTTAGCGACATGCACAGCAATATCCAGCAAGCATGCATAATCTTAGATTGTATTAAAATGATAGTTAAAATACACAGCGGAATACATTCATACACAGATAATAATATCACAACAGAGAGCACTTATCTTTATAAAAAGGCGACACCAACTGGCTGCAGACCAAGAACGTTCAACCCAACCATAGACACCACTGCTCCAAATCTCAACAACAGTGTCACCCCCGAGCCAGGGCTATGAATCCACAAGGACGGTTCCAGAGTGTACTTAGGTTCTCAAACCAGTCATCTTTAAATCTCTCACGGGTTTCCCAGCACCCACAACAATCCAAGTACCCATCTCTCTTCTACCCAGCCTATACCGCCCAAGAGAATGAACTTCCACCCTTCTATGCCACGGAGTCCCTCAGGCAGTCCTTCTCCTTTTTCTAGGGCCTCCAGCACAGTTGGTCCAGAATATCAATGTTGGAAGTCTCGGGACTCGTAGTTGTCAGAAAAAACAGGGCACAGGCCAATGCATCTCAGACATGCAGGCCCCAGGTCATGGTTGGATTTCACTAGCGACCATTACCGCCAACTATCTCGTGGCTAATTCTTTAGCAGTTCGATTCCCTTTCCCAAGACAAGACGTGGATGAGGATGGATCAATGAATGGGTAAGAAGGTGCATGAAAGTGCGTGAGGGAAATGAATGAACGTACAGGAAATCAACAAACAAGCCATCATTCGAACCCCCCCCCCATCAAACCAAAGGCGGGTTTAAGTAACTTCGTGGGGAATCAAGAACCTCCTGGCTTTCCCCAAGAAGCTCACGTAATCGATCCCCTCCCTTAGACAAAAAAGGGTAATTAAAAAAAAGTAATAAACACTTATTCCCTCAAGCCCCGTCTCTTGTGGAATCATAGCCCCTATAACTCTAGTCCTTGTCCGTCTAGCAGCCAGCAATGTGTTTATTATTAATAATGATCAAAACATTACATTTCTTGGGCATATTGGCCCTTTAATAATTGTTTGGGCACCCTGGCCTCTCAACATTGTAACAATACATTATTTAAAATGGGGGTTCAAAACCTGGGGTGTTACATCCCCTCCCCTTATTTTGGCACTGTCCTCAGTGCATATACAAAATAGAGATCAAAATATCAAATTTATTCAAAAAGTTGCGGGTACTCTACCCACATGGCATCTTCATGCTCCCAGGTAGCATCTTCAGGACCGTAGCAGGTCCACTGAACTTTTACCAGCTCTATAACTCGATTCCAAAGCTTTTTGACTTTTCTGTCCAATACCCGCACTAGCTGAACTTGAAAATCTCCCTCTGTCTCTACCTGAATCAGATGTCAATCAATAACATGGTTAGGATCATGAACATATTTATTTAGTAAAGAGACATGAAATACATTTTGCACATTCAAGGAAGCAGACAATGCAATCATGTATGCAACTGGCCCTATTCTATCCAATATTTCAAATGGACCACAGAATATGGTTGCCAGCTTTGTACAACTACCCAATTTCAAAAAGCTTTTCTTGGGCTTCACTTTCAAAAGTACATGCTCCCCTACTTTAAATTCTCTAGTTGTCATGTTTTTGTCTGCATAAACTTTTTGTCTGTCCTGAGATACCTTTAAATTATGTTTGATCTTGACCACCTGGTCTTCCATGTCCTTGAGAAACTATGGCCCAAGTACCACTCTATCTGTTGGGTTGTCCCAACTTACTGGAGTATCGCATTTCCTACCGTACAAGGCTTTAAATGGGATCATTCTCAATGAATCTTGATACCCATTATTATATGCAAACTCAACCAAGTGTAAGTAATCTTCCCACTTAGATTTCTTATCCATCACATGCATTCTCAACATATCTTCAATTATTCGATTGACCCTCTTTGTTTGCCCATATTTCTGGGGATGGTACGCGGTGCTAAATTTTAGATTTGTGCCAAATCCTTTAAACAATCCCCTCCATAAATTGGAGGTAAACTTCTTATCTATGTCCGAGACAATTGTCCTAGGTATCCCATGCAACCTAGCAATTTCCTTCATGAAAAATTTTGCAATATTAGTCGTTGTATGCGTTGTTTTCACAAGTACAAAATGAGCAGCCTTTGTTAATTTGTCAACCACCACCATGATTGAATCATGTTTCTTATTCTTTATGGGTAATCATGTAATGAAATCCATGGTGATCACTTCCCATTTCAAACTTACAGAGGTCAGTTCGAACAACTAAAAATGAAGGAAGATGAGAATATTGCAGCCTACTTCTTAAGAGTTGACGAAACAGTGAATGCAATCATAGGATTGGAAAAGAAATCGAAGAATCTATAATTGTTCAAAAGGTACTAAGATCTCTTCCTATGAGATTCAACCCTAAGATACCATCACTAGAAGAAAGATCGGATCTGAACTCAATAAGCATGGACGAACTGCATGGAATCTTCACAGCATATGAAATGAGAACTGAACAGGAAAATCCAAATGTAAAAGAAGAAGCCTTCAAAGAATCCAAAAGATCAAAGAAAAAGAAAAAGGAACAAGAAGAATATAGCAGCAGCAGCGACATCTTGGAAGATGATGAAGAAGTGGCCAACTTCGTCAAAAGACTGAACAAGGGAACCAATGGTAGGTATAGAGGTAAACTTCCTTTAATTTGTTTTAATTGTGATGGTATTGGTCATTTTGCTAACAAATGTCCTCATAAGAAAAAGAGAAATGATGAAGGTTACTCAAAAGGCAAACACACATATATAGGCAAAAGAACTACAAAAAAAAATTTCAAGAAAATCTTATGCATCAAAGAAGACATCTCATCATCAGATGAAGATGAAATCAGTGACAGTGAGACAAGAAGAGTTCTATTCATGGAAGTAAAATATTCTGACAAAGAAGACTCCAAAGAAGAATATGAAGAAGTCGAAGACAAAAATGAAGAGGCAGAAGCTGACTATCGAGAAGAATTAATGTGTGCCATAGAAGTTATCAGAAGAGAAAAACAAGAAACTACAAGAAAAACTAGACAAGAAAAATGACACTCGAAAACTAGAACAAATGATCACAAGATTGAAGGTTCAAATAGAAGAAGATAAAAGAATTGAAGAAGCACTCAAAGAACAACTAGAATAAAATGACAAGATCATTGGAAACTTGGAAGCAGAGATTGTCACACTAAGAAAGGATATTCAAAATAAAAATATGCAGAATAGCTCAAAAGTTATGGATGACATTATTAGCAGTCAAAAATCTCATCTTGACAAGTCTGGACTTGGATACAATCAGACAGAAAAGGGATCAATCTCCAAAACAACAGATCAAGAAACAAATCCAAAAAGCTATGTAGAAACAATCAAAGGAGATAGGAATATGTACAAGGAAGATTACAGGGACGCTCCTCCACTGAGAAGATTCAGATTTTAGAATCAACAACAGACAGATAGGCCTCAAGAAGAAGAAGGATTCATAAGATCACCTTCTTTCAGAAGATCTTCAACTCCCAGGTATCAAACTATATTTTTTGGTTTATGTTATGCATGTAATAAGTTTGGACATAAAGTTGTGAATTGCAGAGCTAACAATAGGAACAATAACAACTTTGAGAGTCATACACAAAGGGGTTACTTAAGAAAACCTAGTGAAACACAAAGAAGAAGTTACAACAGGTTTGAATCTTTGAGCACTGAAGTGCAATGTTACAAATGTAACAATTTTGGACACGTGGCCAAAAATTACAGAATGGCAGTCCCTCCTAAAGAACCTCAACAGAATAACAACAGTCACAGACAAGAACCTCAGAAAATGACATGGATAAGAAAGCAAGATCGGTATAGAAATGAAGAATGCACAGTCGTTCTACAAGCTAAGAAGAAGAAACACAGTTGGTATGTTGACAGTGGGTGTTCAAAACACATGATAGGTGATAGAGACAAATTTCTTACATTGTGAAAGGAAAGAAATGGATCAGTCTCCTTCGGAAATGATAATTCAGCCAAAATCATTGGATAAGGCACAGTCTGAATTGGGAACAAGAATAAAAAGGCACAAAAAGTTCTACTGGTAGAAGATATGAAACATAATCTTCTAAGTGTGAGTCAAATGTGTGACCAAGGTCATAAAGTTACTTTCGATTCACAAAAGTGTGAGATAAGAAGAGAAGGTTCAGGGAAATTGGTCGGTACAATTGCAAGAACTTCAAACAACATATATGTGTTAAGTGAAATTGGAAATGAAAAGTGTTCTCTATCAAAGGAAGATGAAAGTTGGCTATGGCACAGAAGAATGGGTCACATGCATTTTGATAACCTTGTCAGAGTTAGCAAAATAGAAGCAGTCAGAGAAATGCCCCAGATCACGAAACCAACCAACACTTTATGCAAGCATTGTCAACAAGGAAAGCAAACAAAGACCATGTTCAAATCAAAGGAATATTCAACAACAAGACCACCGGAAATTATGCATATTGATCTAGCTGGACCAACTATAACAAAGGGCTTAAAAGGTGAGAGATACTTTATGTTATTAATTGATGATTATACAAGAATGACTGCAATTTGTTTTCTCAAGAACAAGTCAGAAGATTTTGAAAACTTCAAGATCTACAAGGAAATGGTTGAAAATGAGATGAATTCAAGAATCAAATGCTTGAGATCTTATAATGGAGGAGAGTTCCCTTCAAATGAATTTATGGACTATTGCAGCAATCATGGAATAAAAAGACAATTCTTCGTTGTTAGTACACCTCAACAGAATGAAGTTGTTGAAAGAAAGAACAGGACAATACAGGAAATGGCTCGAACAATTCTAATGGATTCCAAATTGACAGATATATTTTGGACACATGCAGTGCACATAGCAGTTCACATTCAAAATAGAGCAATGCTCAGAAACAACACTGATAAAACTCCCTACGAGCTATGGAAAGGAAGACCAGCAAATGTGAAGCACTTCAGAGTTTTTGGAAGCAAATGCTACATCAAAAGAGAAGATTTCATAATGGGAAAGTTTGACTCTCGTGTGGACAAATGAGTACTTGTTGGTTACTCAAGTACAAGGAAAGCATACAAGTGTTACAATCTAAGATTGAACAAAGTTGTGGAAAGCATCAACGTAACAATTGATGAAACATGCAGACCAGAATCAAAGGAAGAAGAAAACAAATCAATGGAACAACTTTTTGAAGAAGAAGAAGCAGAAGAGGAAGTAGAAGAGGAAGATGAAGAGAATCTGACAGAAACAAAAGAGCAAGTTCAACAAGTATCTCCAAATACACCTAGAAAATGAGTACAGAAAAATCATCCTTCAAATCAGATTATTGGAAACAAAGATGCATGAGTTGAGACTACAAGAAAAATTCATTCACCAGAACAAACACACCTAGCACTTTTATCTACAATTGAACCAAATTGTTTTGAAGAAGCCAACAAGGATGAATTTTGGAATAAGGCCATGAATGAAGAATTGGATCAAATAGAGAAAAATGACACTTGGGAACTCGTTCCAAGACCAAAGAATAAGAATGTGATCAGCACAAAATGGGTTTTTAGGAATAAATTAAATGAAGATAGACAAGTTACAAGGAACAAATCTAGATTAGTATGTAAAGGATATGGACAGATTGAAGGAATCGAATTTGAAGAGACATTTGCCCCAGTTGCCAGAATGGAAGCAATCCAGTTGATTTTAGCCTATGCATGCTCCAAAAATGTTAAAGTATATCAGATGGATGTAAAATCAGCTTTTCTAAATGGGAAACTTGGAGAAGAAGTCTACATTGAACAACCAGAAAGATTTCAGTTGTCAGAGAACGCAGATTATGTGTGTAAATTAAAGAAGGCCTTGTATGGTCTAAAACAGGCTCCTAGAGCATGGTACTCTAGACTGGATAAGTATCTGCAGCAGACAGGGTTCAGAAAAGGAAGTGTAGACAACAACTTCTACATCAAGGTAAGTGAAGGTAATATTTTATTAATTGAAGTTTATGTTGATGATATTATTTTTGGTAGTGATGATGACAGGTTAAGCCATAAATTTGCAAAATATATGCAGAATGAATTTGAAATGTTGTTACTTGAAGAACTATCCTTCTTTTTGGGACTTCAAATACGTCAAAGCAACCAAGGAATCTTTATTTCTCAAACCAAGTATATCAGAGAAATGCTAAAGAGGTTCGGAATGGAAGATTGCAAACCAGTTATCACTCTCATGCAAACCAGTTGCAAGTTGAGAAAATATGATGATTCAAAGTCTACAGATCAGAGGCAATATAGGTCAATGATTGGTAGCCTACTATATGTGACAGCATCCAGACCAGATGTAATGCAGGCAGTTGGATAGGTGGCACAATTTAAAGTAGCACCAAAGGAGTCACATGTGTTAGCAGTGAAGAGGATTTTCAGATAGCTCAAAGGAATAGAAGAGTTTGGATTATGGTATCCAAAAGGAAAGGATCTATCACTTATTTCCTACACAGATGCAGATTTGGCAGGTTGTATTGATGACCGACGAAGCACCAGTGGAGCAGTGTTCTACTTGGGTGAGTGTTTAGTATCATGGCTAAGCAAGAAACAATCATCAGTATCTTTATCTACAGCCGAGGCAGAGTATATTGCAGCAACATCATGTTGTACACGGGTTCTTTGGATGAAACAAATTCTAACAGATATACAGGTTGAGTATGATGAGCCCATTCCAATCTATTGTGATAATAAAAGGACCATCAGTATCTCGAAGAACTCAGTGATGCACTCCAAAACGAAGCACATTCCAATAAAGTATCACTTTCTACAGGAGCAGGTTGCAGAAAAGAACATCAGAGTTGAGTATGTGGGCACAAAAGAACAAGTGGTGGACATCTTCACAAAACCACTTCCATGGGAATCCTTTGAATATCTTCATGAGAGACTTGGAGTTATTTCTACTCCAAAATGAATGTTTTTTAAATCCTTATCTTATATGTCTTAGATTTACAAGAGGAAGCACCATAAGAGGACAATTCAATCAGGAGGAGCAACCCTGGATGGAAACATACCTTTGACATTGATGACAAAGGGGGAGAGATTTATCAGATGCAGAGGACAGAGGCATGGTTCCAGGGGGAGCATGAGTGATATGATTTTAGTATTGCATTAGAGTGTTGCCATCAATTCCAAAGGGGGAGATTGTTGATTAAGGTTGGTTGTCATTGATGTCAACGCTTGAAGAAAGCCCCGTAGCACAAAGGTTGGGTAATGGACCCAAGATTGTTTGATGTAAATATGACTCATTATTTTCTTGTCATGGTTGATAATAACTAGAAATGGATGAACTCCAAAGTGGTCCCCTTATGGTGAAATCCATCACGGGAAGACGCTTTGTGAATTGAGTTATCCTAGAAGTATGGTTAGAGAACACATGTTTATTTGTGGAATAATGAGATGAACATCAATGAATTTTTCATTGAAACTATCCTATATGGATAGTGTTTTTCATTCCATTTCCGATGGTATGTGGAACATCACATAACTCCTCACGGTTAGAGATTTGTGGCCATGAGAAGTTGGAGAACCCAGGTTTGGGTAATGGACCCAAGTTTGTTTGATGGATAACGATATGAGTTTTGATATATTTTCAAGTAATAATATTCTATATGGATAGTACATGTCATTCCATTTCTGGTGGTATGTGTAACATCACATAAATCCTCAGGGTTTGAGAGTTATGGCCTTACGAAGTTGACGAACCCTCATATGTCATCTAGAAGCCCCAAAAGGTCAAAGTAGTCAAAGTGGTTTAAGAGATTTTAAAAGGTAAATAATAAAGTGAAGTGATGAGTGTACTATAATTCAAAG
>ML791950.1:268863-294262 GCA_009831015.1 Picea engelmannii
TGTGTGTATAAGTACATAAATTGTACAGACCATGGACACAAAGTTGAACAGAAAATGTGAGTTAAGGACTTCAGAACATGGGTGAGGAAGTCAGATTGGATCCAAAGAATAGGACTGAGAAGTTGCAACAGTTCCAATCTTGCAATGATTTCAATTCTACATGTCATAATAGCTATTGATAACAGATAACAGGTCTCTGGAAGAGGCCTAAATTTCATTAACAGATTACAAGGAAATATTCCTGTACGAAGGAATGAGAGGGAACAAAAATCCAAGGCAAAGATGAAGATTTTACCTGAAGTGGGTAGTTTTACATCATTAAAGTAGGGTAGGTCATATGAACCAGTATAAACAAAGCAAATGCTGAGAGCTCAGCCACTGGTCAGATCAGTAGGGTCAAGGCTTCTAAAATTCTGGGGGTGGTGCACATTAAAATATGTAGACTCGAGCTAGCAGAAGATACACTGGAAWCTAACCCCCAAATAAGGAGYGCCCACTTTTTTGGGCAGYCAAATACAGYCTCTCCGAAGAGGAGCTGCTGCTRCTACYCTAACCTTSYGATTAAAAGACATGCTTCTACTTTTTGTGGGGTTTTGTACAAGATTCATAGCCCATAGCATTGCTCTTCATTTTCACTAGCAATGAAATAATTATTAGCCCACGGTATTCTATCAGAGTTTTCACTAAACTCCTTATGCTTTATACCCTGGAATTTTTCTCTGGGGTTTAAAGCTCTGGAATTTCAGACAGCAGAAAAAATGAAGGATTAAGAATTCACATATATGTCCTTGCTATAAGAATGACAAGTATAGTTCAAAAAGGTAGAGATGACAACTCTGACCCAAATTGCTTCAAAAGTATGAAACATCTTTCTTCAATGTTTCAATTCATAAACTCAATTTTCAAATGCATCGGGTATCTATTTTTCCAACTCTATAAAGATAACAGAGTTTTGTCCATTTGGAATCAGTCTGGGACACACAACTTGAGCAAACTTCGTATATGAGAGCTTTCAGTTAGACCTGAACAATTATTTTTAGAGAAACCTAACGTTTGAACACTCTCACAAAGAAGCTATATACTCTTTTGAGAGAAGAAGCCTTTGAACATCTTCGGCTGCAACTAGAATTAGTCACAAAAAACAAGAAAGGAGAAGAAGAGAGGTCCACTCAGAAAACTACACCCAACTGCGAATCTGAAAATTCTCACAACTGTGACTTGAAGCTGTAGACGTTGAAATAATACAACAAACAAGTAAGTCAGAGGCATTCCATCCAAAGTTTTTGCAAGAAAATCCAGGAAGCAAAACAATTAAATTTAGCCACAATCAACTTTGCCTGCAAGAAATGCTTCCTTGCTTGGAATTTTTCTCAACATAAACCATTGCAGCTAGTTGATTTTTTAGAAAATCTATCCCGAACTGAACTAGACGACAGGGCATGCAATCAACATCAAAGATACCCAGTTAGTATAACCCCCTATAATCCTCTGAGGAGCATGCTGTTTTTTTAGAGAGAGCTTCACACTTCCCATGGCAACAAAGTATCACAGTTGAGACATTTTTTTTCTCCATATCGATCCTGAGCTAAGCTAGATGATAGTGAATGCCCTTTGAATTTATTTCTGAATAGTGATATCCTGCTGCAATATCCTACAATGACATGAATGATAGTGGCTCACCTGATGTTGTCATCTGCCTGAAATACATCTGGCTTGGATCCCAGCTTCATAAACTTCATTCTGAAGTATATATCTTGCACTTTCTTCAACCAGTGAAGTGCTTCAAGAGACAGGCCTCAAAAATCACCGGATATTATGCATGTCATTCCACCCCTTCAAAGTTCAAACTGTAGAGCTCTGGAACACTGAGGAATTTGGGATTTTGAGATCAAACACGAACTTGGGTATTGGAAAACTCGGTTAAGATGAGATGGGCGGAGATGTGAATGCAAAGAAAAAGTTGGTCAGGATGGAGAAATAAACAAATAATGGGTTGTTTTCTTTATAGTTACCGTCTCCCTCCCCTCAAACAATGGTGAGTTTTGCAGATTTTGTTTTTATGGGCTTGTTTCCCAAGGCTCAAACAGAACCCCTCAGAGTTCGGGTAAATAGTCAGCAACCTCAAGTATTGCCAACCTAGTAAAATAATAATAACACAAAATAAATGCATAAACTCAGAGGCAATAAGAATAACAATAACAAAGCCTGACAGCAAGCCTTGCTTCCATTTTACTTCAACAGATAACGTTCATCCCATTCATTCCTTTCTCATCGTGTGGGAAGACAAGAGAGCAACGTTATATCAGATGGTTCTCCACAATTTACTCCAACAGGTGTGTCACACGCTTTAATTTTTTCCTTCCTTTTTGTTACACTGGTGTATTGTAATAGACCATTGTCTTAAGTCTTATAGTTGAGAGAGCGGGGTACTTGTTCCCAACTCCAAGAAGAAGCTCCTGTAGGCAAACAGGGAGCAGACAAGGACAGTAATGGGATTCCCATGGCCTCTTGTGATGCAGTTTTGTGTTTGTCGGTCATCTTAAGAGACACATTTTTCTACTAAGTTGTCTTCTCTCAACTTTTATATCAAGTTCCGGCTAATGGGTTTAGTCTACTACCTTTCTCTTTGTACAAGGACTGGCTTACCATGCCTAAGAAGTCAGAAGTGGGAGCCAAAATACATACTTTACTCGGTCTCAACAAACATATGGGTTGTTTGATGATGCACTGCTTTGACAAATGGGCTAACTTCACTTCCTCAGGCAAATGGGCAGGTAAGAAAAGCCAAGGGAGGCCTGGAAGATGGAAGGAAAAAGAGGGGAATATTCTCTGGTTATATGTGGCATATGTAATCCATGTCTTGAGCATTGCCACCAGAGCTTGTCATAATAATATTCAGAAGAAGAAGAAATGTGGCAGACAATCACACAGACAGAGAGGACGACGTTAGTGGAAAACCACCAACTTGTACAATCTGCCTGTTTTTTTGCAAAACAGTATTAGCCTTCGAAAACGCAGACTTATACTCGAGTTGGCCTTGGCCTCTCAGAGCTAAAGGTGTTCTCCGTTCCGTTGTCTCCGTATAGTGTTACTAGGTATGAAAAACATGCCCTGGGGTATTGAACTCATGACCATGCTA
The DNA here is from genome assembly GCA_009831015.1 of Picea engelmannii. NCBI lineage: Eukaryota > Viridiplantae > Streptophyta > Pinopsida > Pinales > Pinaceae > Picea > Picea engelmannii. The sequence continues at coordinate 272,003 of ML791950.1, forward strand.
ATACCCATCCCCGGCCAGCCAGCAGTACTGGCAGGAATAAGTTAATCGTGCAGTAGATCACAAATCTTTTCGAGTGCCTTTTTTTCTTCGTAAATTATGTAGAAATTTTCAAAATTCAAGCTTGCACTAGAAAAAATTTCAAGTACGCTATTAGGCAGATCTGTGGTGACCACTGACATGAATGGTGGCTTGATATAACGACTCTGAGCAGTTGCGTATGCGTCGCCTGAACGGAGCTCTGTGGTGACCACTGAACGGAGCTCTGTGGTGACCACTGACATGAACGGTGGCTTGATATAACGGCTCTGAGCAGTAACCAGCGATGGAAGGAAACGAAAACATACGATATACGTACATACGGTCTATACTATACCAGTATACGTAGGCCATGCACATGGGGATGCACATGCAGATGCAGAGCACAGGATATGGCTTTTAAACCTGATAATAATAACAAAGGTATATACACAGAAAATATATATATATATAATAGTATATACACAATACAATACGCTCTATCATATGATTTGATTTGATCGCAGTTAGAGCAACACAAAAGTTGAGAGCGGCGGCACATGTAGCCAGCGGTCTCACACTTTGCTTGCTTTTGAAAGACGAATGGAAAAAAATCGATTATTATTTATGCGTACTTTACTTCACATAGTATTCACATCCACGTCATCATAATAATTAGAACGTCCAACGGAATTGATCCTGGTGATACACATAGTAGGCGCGAAAATAAGATTATGTGATTTATCGTCACATTATTTGAATGATTTATCATTGTCATTGACTAAGTCCAAGTTCTATCAACTTCAAAGTAGTTGGGGAGGGATTGGAAAAAGTAACCCCAAATTAGTTGGGGAGGGATTGAAAAAAAAAATAATAATAATAATAATAATTAAAGTTGTAATATTTTTAATTGAAAGAATTAGATGAAAGATATATGGTTGAATTGCAAAAAAATTAAATTAATTATTTTTAGTTTTTTAAGATTTTCAATTGAAAGAGTTAGAAGAAATATGTATGTTATGTCGGATTGTGGTCTAGTAATTTAAAGAATATATTACTATATTAATAATTTATGTTCAAATCATGGTAGACATAAAGTCTAAAATTATAAATTGGTCGATTTTGATAAGATCATTAATTAAAAAAAAAAAAGAGGATGCATCTTTTTAAATGTTATAAAAAAATTAAGTCGATGACTTTAATATATAGGAAATAATGACAGCGTGTGCGAATCAATTAATGAATGGGAGGCAATGATTGACATGGATTAAACCCTTGTGTTCACTCTCAAATGGATCTAAGATCATTGCATTGGGTACCTCCAAAACACATTTTTAACAAATCGGGGAATCAAAACCAAACATGAATGTGAAGGTTGTTCCAATTAAAAAGAGAATGCCTAAGTAAAAAAACCAAAAAGGCCCAACAAGCAAGTAGTGATCCTAAACAAAGAGGCTAAAGACCTCACCTAGGTACTAAACATCGAAAAGGGGAAAACCACATGCATACATCTAGACTTATGCTAGGGGACACATTAAACATGCTAACCGACCCATATAAATAGTCACTGAAAATGGGAGCCTTATTCTCATCCATGGACATTGAGGGCAAAAAAGTGCCTTAGAAATATCACACGCACCATTACTTGATAGAGGATGAGTGTATGATGAGAAACAATGAGAGAGATACTACCACATTGCAAGATTTGTTATCTATGGAGAGAGAACAATAAGATGCGATGTATAAGTGAAATGGGAAGTAAAAGCAATGAAGACATGTAAAACAAAGTACACAAAGCTAACAAACAAAATGTTAGGAGCCCTATTATCATCCATGGGCATTGAGGGCAAAAAAGTGCCTTAGAAATATCACACACATCATTACCTAATAGAAGATGAGTGTATGATGAGAACCAATGAGAGAGAGACACTACCCCATATCATCCACTATGTGGGGAAGTATCGGGGTGGGTTCCCAGCGAGTTAATTTCTCATCTGGAAAAAAGAGAACCAATGAGAGAGATACTACCCCATTGCAAGATTTGTTATCTATAGAGAGAGAGAACAATGAGGTGCAATGTATAAGTGAAATGGAAAGCAAAAGCAATGAAGACATGTAAAACAAAATACACAAAACTAACAAATAAAATGATAAAGTTTTCATATCCAAATATCAAGACACAAGTATAAGACCACAAACATTATGATGACGATGATTAATATCCACTAAAACCAAAATTGATTTATCAAACCTTAAGAAAAGTAAAAAATTACTTACATTTCTTTAAAAGTATATTTAAATAAAATAAATATATAAAAAAAAACATTCAACAATGCATAACAAACAATTACTCTTGTAAAAGAAAACAAACAAATTTAACTACTACAAATAAAACAACAATTAAACTATGAAAATAAATGAAAATGAAAAAATAAAAAACTATCACTTTTATATACACATTACAACCAAAACACTAAACAACCACATATCTAACTCTCCATCCTAGTTATATATATATATATAAACAAATTCTTGCACATCTTTCAAGTTGATACAGACACTTTTCCAAGAAACTCTAGGGCAATAATCATTACTTGGACCATCTCCTAATCCATGTGGAATGGAATGGAATGATCTCTAGTTTCAAGTCAAAATTCTGTAAATTAAAAATGTGAAGTGCATCAGGGCCATGACCCTTATCATGTCTTCCCATAAAGTGAAATTCACCTCATCATGCATGTTTGAGCTTCCACTCTTATACAAATATGGACATAGATTTCATAAATTGTGTGCCATAATTATTGGCCCATTATGTTATTATTTATGTGAGAGTGAGTGTGGTGAGGGGGAATTCATATAATATATTTCCTACCCATATCCAAATCCTTTGGGGTCAAAATCATTACAAGAGGGGAAACATGTATCGTGTTTTTTGTTGTGAAATATGGGTATCATAACTCTAATGATGGGACTCCCATATGTGACCTGCCCAAGTGGGTGGGTTTTCTACCCAACACCGAGCAAATTGGGTATAGTTTATAAAAAAAAATTACTTTGGTTTGGTCTGATTTAATTCGATTGATGTGATGAACGTCCAAACTATTGAAATAATTTGATATGTGAGTTACGCATGCAGGCAGGCCACTAAATAAGTATTTGTAGCCGCCGCCTCCTCCTAGGGAGATGATAAAGGAGAAAAGGGAAAAGACTAGAGTGCATTGGGATACTCACTAACTTTGGGGGTCTGCATCATAGGACACATGAAGAATCATATATTTTGGATACAAATGGTATTGTGGTGGGCCAGGACCAAGATGTGGTTTACAGACCTTAATAGCAAGTGGACCCCACCTAACACACGCTGCACACCCAAATATGTCAACAATGATGGACAAAAACTCTGTACAGTTTTTCACCGCATAAATCTATCCACCCGTTCACATGCTCTTAACATAAAATATTACGAGGATGTCAAGATTTTTTAAATAAATTGACTTTCGCCTACGTATGTCCCAATAGGATGAACGTAGAATTTATAACTACTTCGCTCCACATGGGAATAAAAAGCTCCCTATGCGATGCGGTTAGGGATAATGAATTAAAATAGCTGTTTAAACATTGGATTTTTTGAATTTTTTTACGGGTTGATGAAATTTTTATTTTTTATTTTATTGTTTAAATTATATTTTTAAATACATAAATGGATTCAACATCATGAAAAAATTTCCCGATATTAAAATTGTATAAACTCAATTATTCAAATCTGGAGTTTCAACAATTTTTGACCACATTTGAGATAAAATTGATCGAAAAATATTTAAATAATTTTATAGTTGTCCAACTTTTATTAGATTTTTGTTTAAAAAGAGAATATATTTATTATAAGATTAATTTATTGTATGGTTTAGTGGTTATTGTTAGGTAAATAGTCCAAATTTAAACTTGGGTGGGATGTAGAGAATATAGAATTTATAATTACCTCGCTCCACATGGGAATACAAAGCTCTCCCTACATGTGATGTGGGCAAGGATAAGCAGGCACTTAGGGTAATAAAGTTATATTAAAAGTATTCTATTTATTTGGTTTATTTTTACATATAATTTTGTAATTGTCAAATTTTTATTAGATTTATGTTTAGAAAGAGTGTGTGTTTATTACAAGATTAATTTATTCTATTGTTTAGTGGTGGTTCGTGTAAGGTATTGTTATGTAAATATTTTAAGTTTAAACTTTGGTGGGTGTAGAGTTTTTGGTTTTATATGTGAAAGAAGGTGTTTGACCTATTGAAATTGTTATTCTTCTTCTTAGATTTATGTCTGAAAAGAGGATATGTTTACTACAAGATTAATGTATTCCATGATTTAGTGGTTGTTGTACGACATTGTTATGTAAATAGTCGAAGTTTGAATTTCGATGGGTGTAGATTTTTTGGTTCTATTTGTGAAAGAAGGTGTTTGATCTCTTGAAATTGTTATTCTTCTTCTTAGATTTATGTCTAAAAAGAGGATATGTTTACTACAAGATTAATGCATTCCATGATTATGTGGTTGTTTTAGGGCATTGTTATGTAAATAGTCCAAGTTTAAATTTGGATGGGTTTAGAGTTTTTGGTTCTATATGTGAAAGAAGGTGTTTGACCTCTTGAAATTGGTTACTCTCCTTATTAGATTTATGTCGAGAAAAAATGTATGTTTACTACATGATTAACTTACTCCATGGTTTAGTGGTTGGGTGTAGGACATTGCTATGTAAATAGTTCAAGTTTAAACTTCGGTGGATGTAGAGTTTTTGGTTCTATATTTGTAAGAAGGTGTTTGACCTCTTGAAATTGGTTACCCTCCTTATTAGATTTATGTCGAGAAAAAATGTATGTTTACTACATGATTAACTTACTCCATGGTTTAGTGGTTGGGTGTAGAACATTGTTATGTAAATAGTTCAAGTTTAAACTTCGGTGGATGTAGAGTTTTTGGTTCTATATTTGTAAGAAGGTGTTTGACCTCTTGAAATTGGTTACCCTCCTTATTAGATTTATGTCGAGAAAAAATGTATGTTTACTACAAGATTAACTTACTCCATGGTTTAGTGGTTGGTGTAGGGCATTGCTATGTAAATAGTTCAAGTTTAAACTTCGATGGATGTAGAGCTTTTGGTTCTATATTTGTAAGAAGGTGTTTGACCTCTTGAAATTGGTTACTCTCCTTATTAGATTTATGTCGAGAAAAAATGTATGTTTACTACACGATTAACTTACTCCATGGTTTAGTGCTTGGTGTAGCACATTGCTATGTAAATAGTTCAAGTTTAAACTTCAATGGGTGTAGAGTTTTTGGTTTTATATGTGAAAGAAGGTGTTTGACCTCTTGAAATTGGTTACTCTCCTTATTAGATTTATATCGAGAAAAAAGGTATGTTTACTACAAGATTAACTTACTCCATGGTTTAGTGGTTGGTGTAGGGCATTGCTATGTAAATAGTTCAAGTTTAAACTTCGATGGATGTAGAGTTTTTGGTTCTATATTTGTAAGAAGGTKTTTGACCTCTTGAAATTGKTTACTCTCCTTATTAGATTTATGTCGAGAAAAAATGTATGTTTACTACAAGATTAACTTACTCCATGGTTTAGTGCTTGGTGTACCACATTGCTATGTAAATAGTTCAAGTTTAAACTTCAATGGGTGTAGAGTTTTTGGTTTTATATGTGAAAGAAGGTGTTTGACCTCTTGAAATTGGTTACTCTCCTTATTAGATTTATGTCGAGAAAAAAAAGTATGTTTACTACAAGATTAACTTACTCCATGGTTTAGTGGTTGGTGTAGGGCATTGTTGTGTAAATAGTTCAAGTTTAAACTTCGATGGATGTAGAGTTTTTGGTTCTATATTTGTAAGAAGTTGTTTGACCTCTTGAAATTGTTTACTCTCCTTATTAGATTTATGTCGAGAAAAAATGTATGTTTACTACGAGATTAATTTACTCCATGGTTTAGTGCTTGGTGTACCACATTGCTATGTAAATAGTTCAAATTTAAACTTCAATGGGTGTAGAGTTTTTGGTTTTATATATGAAAGAAGGTGTTTGACATCTTGAAATTGGTTACTCTCCTTATTAGATTTATGTCGAGAAAAAAAAGTATGTTTACTACAAGATTAACTTACTCCATGGTTTAGTTGTTACTGTAGGGCATTGCTATGTAAATAGTTCAAGTTTAAACTTCAATGGATGTAGAGTTTTTGGTTCTATATTTGTAAGAAGGTGTTTGACCTCTTGAAATTGGTTACTCTCCTTATTAGATTTATGTCGAGAAAAAATATATGTTTACTACAATATTAACTTACTCAATGGATTAGTGCTTGGTGTAGCACATTGCGATGTAAATAGTTCAAGTTTAAACTTCAATGGGTGTAGAGTTTTTGGTTTTATATGTGAAAGAAGGTGTTTGACCTCTTGAAATTGGTTACTCTCCTTATTAGATTTATGTTGAGAAAAAAGGTATGTTTACTACAAGATTGACGTACTCCATGGTTTAGTGGTTGTTGTAGCGCATCGTTATGTAAATAGTTCAAGTTTAAACTTTGGTGGATGTAGAGATTTTGGTTCTATATGTGAAAGAAGGTGTTTGACCTCTTGAAATTGGTTACTTCGCTCCACATGGGATAAAAGCTCTCCCTATAAGTGATGGGTGTTTATAAGCAATTAGGATAATGAATTAAAAGTGTTTTATTTGATTAGTTTATTTATATATATAATTTTTTAGTTGCTCGGTGGGTTAGCTCAAGTGGATGAGTGTTGTGATTACAATGAATAAGGTCTCGAGGTCAAGTCCTCGACCATCTATTATTGATATTTGTTGAGATTATTGGGCCTCATTCAATGTAAAAAAAATTAGGATTTATGTCAAGAAAAAATATATGTTTATTATCAACACAAAGTTGATCTCAATATAATTAGGGCTTTAATTAGGTTGACAACTTTGTGGGCACATGTGCATACAACTTTGTGAATGCATATGTATAATTAGGCTTAGGCTCACAAACAAAGAGTTCATTTGAAAGTTCAAAAATACAACTTCACATATAAACATATCAAGACATTATCTCAATATATATTGATAGAGTAATCTAATCTAAAAGACTAACCCAAAACACTTTAACAATCAATTTAAAAAAAATAAAAAATAAAAAACATAAAAAAAAAACTTCATATATAAATATTCTTAGCCCACAATCAACATATGATTTTCTAATATAATGCATTAGCAAAGTTGGTTAAAAAAAAACAACAACATGTGATTAACTTCAACACCATCATAATCATCATTCATATTACATTTTAATTCTCTAATTCAACATTAATAATTTAAAATGAATCAATATATAATTCAAACTATATACTTCTATAACATTACCTAAAATTGCAGGCTTATAACAATACTATGCAGAGTTGTGGACCCCACCATAAAGATAGGTTAATCATGTCTTTCACCTTGTCATAAAAGCAGACCATGCCTTTTACTTGTAAAAAGCTATTTTTTGTGTAAGACAAGCATATAAACACAGAAGAGCCCATTGATGCCCCCAGATAATTGGTGGGCACACATTATAGTTGTTCTTCCCAATGATGTTTAGTCAGAAATCCCCTAACCCAATCATAAATAAAGCATGGAATTGCATTGGGCCTTATCTATAATGTGCCCTACAGATACTCTCACTAAACCCATCATGAACTTAGGATTAATCTAATAAATTTATAATCAAATGCAGGGAAGATACTCCTCTCATTAAACTCATCATGAACTTAGTATTAATCTAATAAATTTATAATTAAATACGGGCAAATCCGTGTCTAAAGTTTTTTTGTTTCAAATTATGTAATGTATTTACGTAGTAGTGCGCCTTTACTTTCTCACAAGCACTCTAATGTATTTCTATCATTATTCATGCATCAGTCCATCAAATGATTAAACTTGCTTGCTTGATGTGACATCTGTAAGTGTACTTAGATTGTCCAATATGCCTAGGTACATTATTATCCTCCCATTTTTTATCTCATAATGCAAAGATCCTTTTTTAAATATTTTATTTTTATTAATCACTGCAAAGCCTGAACCACTACTTCATTGATTTAAAATTCAATAAATCTATTTATTAATTTATTGTATGTATCTAGGGAGACCAACAACAACCAAATCTCCTTTTTAATTTAAACCCCGACCTTAAAAAGTGCACCTTTATTAAAGTGAACAACTAATATATATAATTAGCGACTTAAATTTAATTTAAATAAATTATATAAAATACACGACACATTTAGATAACCCATTGTTTAAATCCTACCTAGCGAATTTAAAATGGCAAATGATTTTTAATATGTAAATGTTTTGTTTACATTAACATGACGAGCATAAGCATATACACATGCAAAGTCTTTATAAAATGTCTATATATGGAAAAATATAGGAATACATTTTATAAAATATAAATAAATAATTAATTAAAAAAAAAAAACTAAAACTATAAATAATCAATTAATTGAAAAGTGGAAAAAGTTGAGAACATTTAAAATTATTTGAATGTAATATTCCATTTTGAAAGATTAGATTCCCTTTTAAGAGAGATAATTAACTCATCCAAATTATATTGTAGGATATTTAAGCCTTTTAATAATAAGAAATAATGAGAGCAATTTTGTAAATTATGTTTCAAATATTTTAAAACATTATAGATCTTTTTCCACGAAAAAATTTGCTCAATTATATTAGATATATAATTTTTTTACATCTTTCATCTTATATACGAGAGTTTATTATAGAACATAACAAGCAGAATCAAAATCATGCTTACAAATAGAAAAAAGATGAAGTACTACTAGTCTCAGATAAGATCTAGACAATACTGATGAGTCATGCTGGACATCATCAGTAACAAAAAACTATATCTCCCATAATACAAACATATATAAACTATAATGTCGATACAAAAGAAACAACTCCACACAAAAAGTCTAATGGATTCTAATCTGTTTCCTGGGTCCTTCTGCTCCATTAGTCTAGTGATGATAGAATATAGTGCCTTTTGTATCTTCTAAGGCCTGCTTTGAAAGCTTGTCTGCTTCAGTATTAAAGCTTCTGAAAATGTGTTGGTAGCTAATAAGCATAATTTTTTTTGAAAGAGCTTTTATTCTAGCTTTCCATCCTTCCACTGAGCACACCTGAAGTCTTCCTTTGTTTAATAGCCATTCAATAACAACTTTAGAATCTCCCAACACATGGATGCAAGGAATTGACAAGTGATTTGCGAGCATGAGAGTGGCCCATGCTCCCAAGAGTTCCGCTCTTGTATTGGTTCCTCTGCCGCAATTGAAGGTCCATCTTATGACTGTAGCATCCAAAGTTTTTATAACTCCACCTGCACCACATAAGTTGTCATATCTTTGTGTTGCACCGTCGAACCAAGCTAATGCAGAATCCTTTTGATGAGTAAACAATATATCTCACGGAAGTCTATCCTTCGGTTGAGTACCAGTTCTGTTTAGTAATGTCAAAGTCTTATAAATCACTGCTTGAATTGATGGGTTGGACTCTTCAAAAATCGCTTTGTTTCACTCATGCCAAATGAACCAACTAATAAATGTTGCAATCTGAGTAGGGACAATCTTTTCCTCACACCAATTTTTAATGCAATCCGATAGGGTGTTCCCAATCCAACATCTTTTTAAGTTTAATTCTTTGATTATTATATTCCAAACTGATGTTGCAAAAGGACAGAGTTTAAATAGATGAAAGATAGTTTCATAATCAAGTTTACAAACTGGACAACGTCTTGGTCCTTCCCATCCTCTTTTTGCAAAGAGTCCCAAGTTAGTATTTTCCCTTCCATAGCCAACCATATGAACAATTTAATCTTTAATCGGACTTTCCATTTCCAGATGGAATGTCTCCAAGTCTCCACTTGCAACAATCTTTTTGATGATAATAAGCTCCAATAGAAGTTTTTAATAGATGAATATCCAAAATTACTTCCTCCTATCCACATTAATTTATCTTTCGTATCATGGATGTGAGCTCCAGAATCACTAAGCACCCTCCTGTATTGATCCCACTCTTTTGCAATTTCACCCAAAAATCCCAAATCACTACTAGACAGCCAGTAGGAGGATAATGATTGTTCATCTGAAAAATTCTTGGCTTGTGCAAGAGTATTGATATTTTTTGATATAAAGCAGACAACATATTATTAGACAGAAAAGAGTTATTTCCCATCCCCAATATCCGGTCCTTTCCCAGAGCGATAAGTTTCCCTATCCCTGGGTTCCAACATAAACCATGCGTGATTAAGTGAAGAGCTTTTAACAAGCTGCTCCAAATTCTAGATGCCCTATTTAGCTGGAAGGAATGGGATCTAAGCCAATTTATCATTGTCGAATGATGAAGATACTTGTCGAGTACAACCCTGTGCCAAATGCCCTCTCCCATTATAACTCTCCAAAGGGTGTTCGTGGCCAAATATTTACTGAAATCAAAGATGTTATGAATTCCCCGGGCCCCATATATCTTTGGAAGCATAATTTGCTCCCAATTGCATAGATGCATCTGGTGAGAATCACAATTTCTTTTTCCAGAGAAAATTGTACATCAATTTCTTCAAAGTATTCAAGATAGAACAGGGGACAACAACAAGAGACATCCAGTAAATTGGTTGGCTTTCTAGCATAACTTTCAATAGGGTGAAACATCCTCCTAAGGATAGCCACCTATAGCACTAGTTGTTTATCCTTTTTTTCCAGCTTTTTAATTAACCAACCCCAATCTTCTATACGTTGCACTCCTGTCTTAAGTAAAAATCCAAGATATTTGAAACCCAAATCCAACTCCAAGAATATATAAGGAAAAGTAGCTTTGAAAGGTAATAGATCTTGTTCCGCCAAACCAGCTTGATGGAAAGTAGACTTTGTTCCATTGATATTTAAGCCAGAGGTCAAATAGAAACATTTTAACACCTTGGCAATCTCCCACCACTCCTGCATATCAACACTTGTCATTATGATCACATCATCAAAAAACAAAATGTGTAGAATCTTTATGGTCCCGAACACTTTAATACTAGACAATTTACCCTCTCTTTGACTACCTTTCAATAGGAGGTTCAATCCTTCCATAACTAGGATAAAGAGGAGAGGAGATAAAGGGCATCCTTGCCTTAATACCCTGCCTCTTTTAAAGAAATCGGTGGCCTCTCCATTAATCAAAACTGAATAAGATGTGGAAACCACACAACTCATTATCCAGTTTTTCATGTTTAGGCCCATACCAATTTGTAGAAGAAGCATATGCAACAAGTCCCAATTAATGCAGTCATAAGCTTTTTGTAAATCCAATTTTAAAACCAATGACTGTCTTATTCTTTTTAATGCTATGAATGCACTCATGAACTGTACTGATGGCATCATGTATCTATCTCCCCTGGAGAAATCCCAGCTGCTCCTCCGAAAATGATCTAGACAAAATCAGTTTGATCTGATCATCTATAATCTTTGAAATAATCTTATAACTAAGATTACATAGAGAGATTGGTCTGTAATCTCCACAATGATGAGGCTTATTTACTTTGGGGATCAAAGTAATAAATGTTGAGTTTAATTCTCCTAGGATAAATCCTTTTAATCTAGACTCTTCTACCATTTTGAGGAGGCCTCCCCTACAATATCAAAGAGATGCTTAAAAAACTCAATTGTCCAGCCATCTGGGCCAGGACTCTTAAAATTTGATAATACCTTTTTCAATTCGTCCTTATCAACAGGTTTGTATAGAGCCTCAACCTCTGTGTCATTCAACATATTAGAAAACAAAGTAACCACCCCGACTTCATCACTGGTAGAAGGTACCAATTGTTCTTTGTAAAAATCTTTAAAGTGTTTTAATGCAACCTTTTTTATATTTTCCTGACAACAATATATCTGTCCCGCTTCATCTTATATCTCCCATACATACTTGCTATTTCTCCTGAAGCTTGCGAATTTATGAAAAAAATCAGTATTTAGGTCTCCACTTTAGATCCAGATAGCACGGCTTCATTGGCGCCATTGATCCTCTATTTCTTTAAGAATAATATTTATTTTTTGTTCCAACTCCTTTAATGGCATATCAATTAAAATATTACAGGTCCCCTCCGCCAAGTTTTGTATCCTAAAAGAAATCTCTTTCTCCAGGCAACAGAGTCTAGAATTTTTACACAACTTTCGGTCCTTTTGCCAAGCTTTCGTGATAGCTTTGAAATATTTTAGTTTCCATACAATCCATTTATGTTTTCCAGTCTCCATCAGATACTTTGGATTGTTCCATAGTTTTTGCACCATCAATATAAAGTCTTTTTCTTTAGTCCACATTGGATTAAACTTGAACGGAAAAGCCTTAAAAAGAGGAGGTAAATCCAATTGAAGCAATATCAGAGCATGGTTAGAGATGAAGGGTTATTCCACCCATGCTCTATAGATGCCAACCGTATCAACTATATCTTCGGATAGGAAAGTTCTTTCAAGTCTCTTAGCAATAAAATATGCTCTCGCTCGTCCATTGTGCTTAGTAGGCACCACTTTCCCCGGAACTATGTCAATGAGATTATTTTTATGAAAATAAGTATTGAAGAAACTTGTCAGCGACCCCAAAGAGGACGCACCACCCCAGATTTCTCCTAATGATAATGTCAAATTAAGATCCCCTACCAGAATAAGATTTTTTAAGGTCAACAAGCCCGAAGTTTCCATCATTTCCCAGAAAATTTTGCGCTCCACGCATGGCCCGTAGACATTTAGAAGATTAATCTATCTTTTACTTTCTAAACATAAGCTTGTCAATAAGATCCCACCACATGTAAGGAAAGGAACCAAGTCAAAGTAATTTGGATCCCAAGAAACCATTAAACCGCCAGAGGTACCAACAGAATTTACCGCACAACTTAACCACGTTGGCAGGAGTGTGTGAAAGAAAGAACAAGATTTTTCTGAGTGAACCAGAGTCTCCTGAAAGAAAACAATATTAGGGCACATTTTTTCCAAAACACTTCGAACCGAGGCTAATTTTAGGGTGCCTCCAGTCCCCCTTAAATTGAGAGAGAGAAGTAACATTACTTAGACCTTGTAAGGGCCTTCAACGCTCTAAGGGCCCCACCTTCGATGGAAGTATGTGGAACAAAATCATGAGAGGACTCAAGTATAGATTTTTTCCGTGCACTTTTGGTTTTTATCGGGGAATGTTCAATTCCCAGTCCCCTAGACCAAGAAAATTATTTTTCGGCCTCTACAGCAGATGACCGTGAACAACTAGCTCCCCTTTTCCAACCACATCATCAATGATCAATTTACCAAGGTAAACTGGTAACTGTACATTTGAATCATTACCATAGATGAAAGGGATCAATGAGTCAAGTACCGCAGAGAGTGAGGACTCCTCACATTTCAGTTCCCTATAGCCAGGTGAAGTGGTAGGAGAACCCGCCAACAGTTGACTTGTCCCCATGCTACAGGTGGCCTCAGACTGAATGGAAGGTTCCAATGAGGGACTACAAAGGGGTTTCTTGACACAGGACAAGTCTTGACTATTAGTGATAGTCACTGGCTCCATTCCCGGGAAGACAATCGAAGAGTTTTGTAAAGGCTCTCGGATTCCGAAATATAGAAAAGTATCAACAGAACCCCCCATTTCAGCTAAAGGTGGTGAGCAAGAATTTGTAGTAACACTCTTAAGGAAAACATAAGAGTTTAATACTTCTCTTTCCCAAATAGACAAAGAATTAAAAAAACTGGGCAATATGATTGTAGCTACCGGTTACTGTGGTTGTACTCTCCAAGTAGATGGGATCGACTCGGTCTTGTAGGACAGCTTCAAAACCATAGAAACTCATTTCCATGGAGGAATCTGGTGTACTGTATAAAATATCAGAACCTTCCTGAGCATAATTGTTGTTGGGAAAAACACCCTACGGACTAGCAAACTAGGGTCAGACTTGCATGCATATTTTGACCGAAAAGAAACTACTTTATAACCTACAATCCAATATTTAAAGCCCTCTTTCACAGTAAATGCATGAAAAGGACCACCAACCTTATTACCGACGTTCGATGTAGATCCTTCATTGCACTTTGATCACTTGCTTGCGCTGCTCCTTCCACAGATGACCTGCACTCAAGACAAACAACAACTATGCATGCATGCTACTTCTATACTCAAGGGTTAGAAATCAAGCATAAATTCATCAAATCATAGACAATTCATACATTGGGACGGGAAAAGTATTCTTTTTATTACTGAAAGTGAATCAACTTACAACAAAGCTGAGACCGTCCACCGATCCTTGAACCTGATCCTGGGCTCCTCTTCTTCTGTCCTTCAACTGCTTTGCGTTAAATCTCCTTTGGCATAAGGAAAGGCTCAAGGGTTGGGACAATGGATTACGTAAATGGGCAGAGTTTCTTCGCTGTATTTTTTCCTCCTCCAAATGGTACCCCTACCCCTTCTTTTATAGGCTAGAAGGAGCTAGGGTTTTGGATGAACCCTCGACCATGCATGGCCGGGAGTTTCAGTTAACTGACCCATAGCTTTTTGTTCTGTCGGAAACTTTCCTTTTTTTGTGCTTTGTTAGGTACACGCGGGCTGTAGTGAGTCAACCAGCGTGCACACGCGTGCAGTAATGGGTTAGGGCGCATGGGCCTTGACACAAGAGGATTTTCAAAGAGTTGTTCAACAACGTTTTGGCAAAGAAGGGATATGAGTTGGCCTGATGCCAGGTAAGCATGTGTGGTGTAATTTAGGGTTATAACAGATGCCCCCTAATGTGTGAGGTCATAAGAGCATCTGATGGCCGAAATACATTACCAATCTTTACTGATGTGCCGAATGATTGAGCCCAAGGATCAGGTCTGCAAAATAACAAATGTCTCACCAAGGCAGGCATACCCATGCTCGGGATAAAATAGAACCATGGCTACCAATCAAATACACTGTAGATCCATGTCAAATAACTATAAAGAGTAGTCGTGAATAATACACAATGGAGCTACATCTCAAAATCAGAAAGATATACATATAGAGTACCCATCTTCCAGAAGCTAATTCGGCCTGATGGTTGTACTTCAGAGCTCGAGCAACAGATTCAAAATCTTCTAAAACTCAGGTAGGAGTGTAATATGAGTGTACGACTGCACTACCCAGAGGTCTTCGACGACTCGTCGGTTATGGACTTGATAATCTTGATGATCGGACTGAAGTCTTCAGTAATTTCGAACAAAGACTTGATTGGACGTTCAGGATGGCCGGGTATGCGGACAAGAGACATATTGCAGAGGGGCCGACTCAGGCTTGGTGACAAACTTCCCTTGGATAATAGCACGACAAGTGATAAGACTCAGACAACATATATGTTAATCATAAGTCTACGAAGCAGGAGGCAACACAAACTCTCCATATGTTTGGAAGAGTAACCAAACGGTGGAGGACACAACTCTATATAGCGAGAAAAGCTTCCTAAGGTCGTACTACATCCCATAGTTTGATGATCAAACAGACAGATGTGCTTTATCCAAGGGCGACTCATTATGCTACCAATAAAGAAAATACTTTTCCCATCCTCTTTTTGGGGTATATTTGTTTTTTTTTTTGTTCTTTTTGATAATTTTGAAAAAGAATAAAGGAATATTACGTTACAATGGAGGAACAAGTACTGCAAACATACAAGATCAAGGCACAAGGACACGACTGATGTTCTGGTAAAATGATACTCGGGGAAAATCCTCCGGCGGCCAAAGGTGTTAAGACGCAGAAGCAAACTGTCACAAGGCTGGTGGATAAGGTATGAAAATGCGGTTGATAGAACACACAATGGTAACGTCCTTCGATGTAAGTTTAACGAGCCTAGAGAAGGTAAGCTCAGTGGTTTTTCATATTTAGAGAGTCTGAAAAAGTATAAAAGGAGACTCTGCTGGGGTACCTTTTTCGACAATAGTCTAATCGGTTCGAAAAATGGATAAACTAGCACCGATTAGACGCAATTCAAAACCATTTTAACGAGTGTGACAAGGACAATATCACTCAGCTATTTTTTCACTTTTAAGGAGTCTGAAAAAAGCTTAACTATGGACTCCGTCAGGAATATTCTTCTGGACCAATTTAACGAGTGTGAAAGAATAAGGTCACTCGGCGATCTTTTTAATTTTAGGGAGTCTGAAAAGAGCTTAACTATGGACTCTGTGGGGGTTTCTTTTTCATAAATTTAGTCCCTCAGGCCCGAAAAAGGAATAAAATTATACCTGAGAGTACTCTTCTAAATAATGGGAATTCGATAGAGTATACCTTTGTTCGTACAGTTGACCGTCCAGACCAAAAAATGGGTAAACTACCGCCAGACAGACGTGACTTCAAATTTCAGTTTAACGAGCGTGAAAGGCCACAAGATCGCTCAACAATCTTTTCATTTTTAGAGGGTCTGAAAAGGGCTTAAAAGGAGACCCGTTATTTTTTGGGAGTCTCGAGGGTGAGACAAAGAGTGAAAAAGACTCATGCAAATGAGGCTCAAACTCATATTCAGGAAAGACTATATGGACTCCCGAGCCTACAATGTTTTTAGAAATGACATGGACACCATAATGCAACCAGGACCTGCCTAGGGCATCCATGTTCTGGTAAGCTCTACCACCAAGTCGCGACACTTCTAGAGCATATATGATGGTTCCATGTCACAACCTGATGGGATCGATCCTATAGCATAAGAAAAAGGCAACGAGATGCAAAAGTTGGGGTGGTATCCTAACCTATATGCTCAAGTTGATTTTTGAAAAATAATTTTTTTTATGGATCGTCAATATTTTCTCGAAACTCAAAAAAAAATGTCCCAATACCCGATCAAATCCCTCCCATATAACTCCTGGATCGCTCTAAATGGTTTTTGGTATAAAGAAACTGATAAGAGAGGCCAAAAAAGTGACAAAAAGAGGCCAAAAAGTCTATAAATAGAAGCTGGCAGCTCATTATCACCATTGCTGATTTGGAAATTGACTCTGGAGCCAAAAGACCCCCTTTGCCAAAAATAGTGATTCCGGGAGCTACAGTGGACGAAACGAACTTCTGCTTGGACCAAGTAAGTACAAACTCCCTTATCTAGCTATTCAATACTTCAATTTAGTTAATTAGTTTATTTTTGGGTGGGCGTCGACCTTAAAAAGGTCGRCCCTAGGTACACGCGGGYAGAGTAAAGTATGCCTGCGTGTACACGCSACTGTCACCTCTACAGCCCGCGTGTACTCCCTTTCATGATGAAAAAGMAAACTAAAAGGAAGTATTGACCCTCCTTTACCTTGTTGTGTTGGCAGGATGTATGTCYAGTGGAGGGAAAGGGAGCATGAGGMAATCAGTGAGTTGGTTGTTGCAGATCCGAATGTTGTGGCCGTGTTAATGCAATGCGGTTTACTCAAATTATTTCTATGTCTGTTTATGCACACRCAACCAAGGCTACTAAATGCCTTGATTGACTACTGACATCCTGATGTAGAGGCATTTATGCTAGAGGGGCAATCACTGGTGCCCACCACCGAGGATATTTACTTTCTGACTGGCCTCTCAAGGAGAGGGGAACCAGTCAACTTCCAGACTTTTCTTGCGGGGCCGAGCAAGATCTCGGAATTGATAGCTGAGCATTGTGAGGCTGGGACTGACCGTGTGGGTTCCCAGGTACCCATTATCAAGATTACTAACTTAGCGTTGCAAACTATCTTGTTACTGATTGGGCGGATTACCGACTCAACAGTTGTGCATCAGGCTTCGCGTGCACAGATGAACTGTGCCATCTAGTGCATGAATGCACAAATTTTTAACTGGAGTACCACACTGCTCGAGTACATAAAGAGGCAATTGACAGATTGCCGACAGCGGACACAGAGGAACTTCGGGTTTGGGACCATCTTGTGTTCGTTCTTTTTTGAGAGAGTTCTGAGTTTTAGTCCTCGGGTTGTAGTACGAGGACATCAGACCTCTTTCCCTGCAGTGTGTATATGGGCAATATTACTGCCGCAACAGGGTGGTGGAAGGACCATTGAGTCCTTCGATGATGATTTCTTTGCTTGGTTGTCATGACAAATCCCTGTTATTGAGGACTACCCATATGCAGGGATAGATTTCTCTAGAGATCCTGAGATACCCGTGCCTCCTGGTGAGGAGCGAGGGGAGATGGGTAAGTCTCCACCTTTGTATTTTTTTTGTTTGCATATGTAATTTTTATGTCTTTTTGTTATATATATCTTTTTTTGTATGCTAGAGTATTTGACGGGTAAACGTTTGTTGCATGCAGATGTGGGACCCGTGTGACCTGTCGACTATGCACGGAACAGGCGTCGTCCACGGCCAGAAGCCGCGGTTGCCGCCGCTGGGGGAGCAACAGTAGCAGGGAACCTCCCAGTCGGAGAGGCCGAGAGGGTCCTTAGACGAGTTGAGCGGAACTTCACTGTGCTCACTCGCACAGTCCCGATGGCAGAGATAGAGGACCTACCACCATCCATGCAGCCTCATGTTGTGGGGGCACCTCGGACATGGGTCTGATTGTTTAGGCATTTAGCCCGTGCTGTGGATGATTATAATAGGGCCCATAGGCCCTGAACAGACTTTAGACTTTTTATGTGCCACGAGCACCTATTTGTATATATTTTTTGAGGGCATAAGCCCAGTGACTCATTACTGTTCCCATTTTTGAGGCATTTGCGTCCATCTATGTACTCTGGTTATTTTATGATGGTTATATATAGTTTTTATCTTTGTTGTGTCTTATGGATTATGTGTGCAAAAATGTATTTACATGTCTATGTCCATGTTATTTTTATATGTGGGCAAGATGCCAATCTAAAATTTGATTAGCTAGAGTATCTGTAATTTGGTTTAATCTCCTAGGAACATGAAAATATGTAATATAATCAAAGTTTCATTCTAAGAGACGTACCCTAAGGAACCGTCGGTGTAAAGTTGGATCATGAACCTGGTATACTCTGTTTAGCTGTGACACAACCAGTTGAGCATCGAGATAGACCCGGAGATGAGAGATACCTAATGACAAGGCGTCACGAAGCAACTCAATAACTGCACTATACTCAGCGACATTATTTGTGGTGTCACCTAAGCATATACCTCCGGAAGATAGCAACTGACCCTGTGGTGTAAAGATTACCCAAGCTGTGGAAGCAAGCCTCAGCGTGTGTCGACTAGCACCGTCTGCATACCCAACGAACACCTCAGACTCACTTGACATCTGCCATATTAATGAAATATAACATCAATGACACGTCCATAACACTTTAAAAGAAACCTAAAAAGTAAAAGTACAAAGACTATACATATGTTACAAAAAGTTACCCACAGTGACCTGTCTATGAGTAATACTTCTTGAGGTAGAGCCCATTTCTAGGCTCCACCAAAGCATTCCCTTCAAAATCAACCAAATGATAAGCGCCCTTTTTTAATACCTCTTTTATAATGAAGGGTCTGAACCACATGGGTTTAAACTTTCCTTCCCCTAGGGGGTCCTTGTCTTGGTCATAGACCAGGACAAGGTCGCCTTCAGAGAAAATCCGAGGATGAACAGACCTATCATATTGACACTTGACCTTATGTTTATGAGCCTCGTTGGCCAGGGCCGCATCGCGACACTGCTCATCAAGCTGCTCAAGGTGTACTAACTGTTCTTCAAGCGGAGAAGTGTCTGGCAATAACTATACTGCCAATTTTAGATATGGGATTTGACATTCGATGGGCAAGACTGCCTCCAGCCCGTAAACGAGTTGAAAAGGTGAGAAACCAGTTGCAGTCTTAACAGATGTTCGGTAAGCCCATAATGTCGAGTATAACATCAAATGCTAATTTGACTTGGTTGAGTTGATAGTTCACTGTAGAATAGTCTTAAGAGTTTTGTTTACAGCTTCCACCTGCCCATTGGATTGGGGGTAGTAAGGTGATGAATGTTCCTGCCGTAACCCAAGATTTGATGTTAATTCGGTCATCATTTGGTTCTAAAAGTGACTGCCATGGTTAGTGACAATCTCTCTCGGGACGCCGAACCTTGCTATGATCTGGTTAAATAAAAAGAGAGTTGCAGTCTCTCCATCATCTTTAAACGTTGGCATAGCTTCGACCCACTTAGTGAAGTAGTCGACAACTACGATGATATAGCGGTGTCCCCTTGTTGACGGGGGGTTGCATGTAGTGTAATCAATCCCCCACTTAGTGAAGGGACCAACTGTGATGACAGGAAACATAGGAGCGGGATGTGCCCTCATCTTCCGAGAGAAGATTTGGCACGGATGGCACTTCTTGACCGATTCGATACAATCTTTGATAAGTGTCGGCCAGAAGTAACCTGCTCGTAGAATATTTTGGGTTGTTTCCAACCCAGATAAATGACCGCCACAAGATCCAGTATGGCAAGCGTTGAGCACTATGATGGCCTCCTCATGAGTGAGACATCGACGCAAAATGCAGTCTACACCTCTCCGATACAACGTATCATCGAGTATGAGATAATTCTTAGCCTGATAGTGTATCCGTCGACGCTCGTCACGAGAATCAGAGGTGGGGCACTTCAAAGTCTGGAGATAGATAAGTATATCTCCGTACCAGGGGTCTGAAGATGAAATCAAAAACATATCCCCTCGGATAGGCGATTCCTCAGGCACAACGTCACCTGACTCAACCAGAAGTTCTGAAATAAGCTCTGTGAAGACTAGTGACTTTTTGGACTTTGCTGAAACGAAGTCTAAGTCAAATTCTTGGAGGATGACTATCCACCTACTGATTTTTCTGCCTATAACTCGTCGTGTCAACATGTACTGGAATGGATTCACGACAACCATGACGGTGGTCTTACGAAACAGAACATAGTGACGAAACCGTTGAACAACATGAACTGTTGCCAACGCAAGTTTTTCGATATGAGAATAATTGAGTTCCGGTCCTACGAGGCCTTGGCTCAGGTAATAGATCACGTATTCTAAAAATGAATCATCTTCCTGAACTAAAACCATGCATATGGTTGACTCTATGGCAATCAGATATAATAAGAAATCTTTGTTATAGTTAGGTGGTCGTAGCAGAGGTGCGGTTGTGAGGGCGTGTTTTAATGCGTCGAAAGAGCATTGAGCGGCTTCGTCCCAAAAGAAAGGAACGTCTTTCTTTAGTAAACGCATAAAGCCCTTGGTGATTTCGGCATAGTTGGCGATGAAGCATCGTAAGAAGTTCGCCTTGCCTTGTAGACTCTGAAGTTGTAAGATTGTGTGTGGGGGGGGCAACTGGATTATTGCCTCCACCTTAAGAGGATCGACCATGATCCCTGTTGTTGATACGATGAAACCTAACAAACGTCCTGACGTTACGCAAAAGCTACACTTGTTTGGATTCAAGCGAATCCTGAAGTAGCGTCAGCGTTCGAATATTAGTCTAAGGTGCGTGGGATGATTCGTTCGCTTGCGAGAGCGTGATGCTAAATCATCTAGATAGGCCTCGATGTTAGAATATAGAAGATGGTGTGCTCATTTTACCATTAACGATACCCTCGTCACCCAACCACAGGTCGAAGCCTCCCTGCGAGCACCTTAACCTTAACCTGAGAATTCCTCTGGAAGCAAACCCTAGGCTAGATAGCCAAACAAGGAGTAGCACATCAATCCCCAAGGATAGAGCATCACAAAAAGTTGAGCAGATAGTCCAAACCCTAGCCAAGAGATATTCAAGCCAATACTGAAACTAGCTGCTGCTGCAGCTGCAACCCTCCTCCAAACCTGCGCACCAACTGCAACTGCAGTGCGCACCAACTGGGAAAACTACAGTCCTGAGATGATGTTAAATGAGAACTGGTGCCCTGTATTTATAGTAATCCTGCTAGTTTGTTGGGGCCGAATTCTCCTTCTGGGTATGTGTCTGTTCAGTATATTATTATTAATTATGGCCGACTTCTTCTCTTGGAGGCTAATAGCCTAATATAAATTATCTTCTTGAGCCGACAAGGCTTCTAGGGTTATTAGCCAACTCATTAGGGTTTCTCTTGCTTCCCGGAGTCTTCTATTCTCGTCAGGTTCACACGTGGGGTAAATACCTCCCGCAGCTACCATAATATTAACACTCCCTCCTAGCTAGAGAGGTATTTACAGGTAATGGACTTGAGCACAAAACATACCATTTACCTGGTAGCATCAATATAGTCATCTAGACTATTTCATGACTAGA
>ML791950.1:298030-310965 GCA_009831015.1 Picea engelmannii
AAGGATGAGGTCAATCCTTGTCTTCCATGCTTTGAAGTTGGAGGCTCCTTCTAGCTTGTTCTCAGACTTCATAGAGTTCGTCATGGCTTGCTTGACTTGGTCAAACCCTAGATTTGACCAAAAATCCAAACTTCACGTCTTGGGCTTCTGAGTGTACCAGGAGATGCGTTGGGCTAGGGTGCATTGATCTATCCAGAGATTAGGTCAATCTCGTCACTTTAAGGTGCCTCAACAAGAGGTTTAGGGTTTCTGCAACTGCTTCTGCTGGTAACCCTAGTTGTAGTGCTTTTGGAAGCTGCTCCTGCTAGTAACCCTAGCGACAGTTCCTCAACGAGCTCAATATATAGCGGTTATGTTTCCTTCCAACATTTTAGGTTGACTGAAGGGGTGTGGGCCCATAACCTGTTAGAATATAGAAGACGGTGTGCTCGTTTTACCATTGACGATACCCTCGTCACCCAACCACAGGCCGAAGCCTCCCTCCGAGCACCTTATCCTTGACCTGAGAATTCCTCTGGAAGCAAACCCTAGGCTAGATAGCCAAACAAGGAGTAGCACATCAATCCCCAAGGATAGCGCATCAAAAAAAGATGATCAGATAGTCCAAACCCTAACCAAGAGATATTCAAGCCAATACTGAAACTAGCTGCTGTTGCAGCTGCACCTGTAACCCTCCTCCAAACCTGTGCACCAACTGCAACTGCAGTGCGCACCAACTGGGAAAACTGCAGTCCTGAGATGATGTCAAATGAGAACTGGCGCCCTGTATTTATAGTAATCCTGCTAGTTTGCTGGGACCGACTTCTCCTTCTGGGTATGTGTCTGTTCAATATATTATTATTAATTCTGGCCAACTTCTTCTCTTGGAGGCTAATAGCCTAATATAAATTATCTTCTTGAGCCAACAAGGATTCTAGGGTTATTAGCCAACTCATTAGGGTTTCTCTTGCTTCCCGGAGTCTTCTATTCTCGTTAGGTTCACACGTGGGGGTAAATACCTCCCGCAACTACCATAATATTAACACTCGACTATATGCTTGAGGTCATGAAAAACAAAAGACATGGCCCGCTGGAATGTGGCTCCAGCATTTTTAAGGCCAAAAGGCATCTTACGATATGCGAATGTACCCCACAGACAAATGAATGTCATTTTGTGTTGGTCTTTAGGTTTGATTTGGGTTTGATTATATCCTGAAAAACCATCCATGAACGAAAATGCTTCACAACCAGCACATTCATCAATGATCTGGTCAATGAATGGTGTTGGAAAATTATCTTTGGGACATGCCTTGTTCAAATCACGGAAATTGCTACATACACAAATCGTGCCTTGTTTTTTATTGACCGACACAGGGTTTGACACCCATTGAGTCAAATGAATAGGATAAATGAAACCTGCCTTTAACAATTTCTCAACCTCAATCTTGATGGTTGTTGCTTTCTTAGGATTAACTGGACGAAGTTTTTGTTGAACAGGCTTGGCATCAGGATACGTTGTGATTTCATGTTCAACTATTTTCAGATCGATACCTGACATTTCCTCATAAGACCAGGCAAAAACGTCACGAAATTCTTTGAAAAGATTCGTGTAAATTTGAATCTCTTCGGGGGAGCAATCCGCTCCGACAAAGACATTCTCCACAATGCTAAGGTTTCGGGAGATGTTAATGGGTATAGTTTCAGCGATAGTCGCCATATTCCCCTCAACATAAATTTCCTGTGTAGCTAAGAGATTAATAGGACATCATTGATCTCTCGTCATGGTAACGGTGAATTTTCCTACTTCGATTCGGCTTAACTCTGGGAGGAAATATGATCTGTGATGAAGATCTTCCCAAGGTTTGTCCAAACTAGTCATTTCTTCGATTACTGCTTCATCAGAAGGAAAGACTAAGTCTAACGAATTGACGTTAGCGAGAGAACCCTTAGCCCAAATAGGCTCTAGAAGTGGATCCAACGCTTGTGCCGGAGTTAGATCAGGGTCAGCTGAGGCTTGTTGGACTAAAGAGTATGCTACCTCAGTGGTCGACAAGGGCATGGACATGCCGAGGTGCCCTGTCTCATCCGTCATGGCTGATGGGGAAGGAAGAATCCAAGGATCCTCAAAGTAAGTCGTGCGGAATGAGGAAACTTGAAAAATATCAACCTTATGGTGATTAGATATAAATTTGACATCGTCATGAGGAGGTGGGTAATCGAAGGTACCCATCAAGGACAGGCACAAACCAACTCCTACATTAATGACACCTGGTTGAGGATTATCAATCATGGGGACCGTGGATGCCCCCAAAGCTGGGCCAGGTCTGGAGAAAGACAGTTGATCAATGGTCACTATCCGACCCTCGTGTGGAAACAAAAAGACTCGAAAAACTGTAGCAAACACAACTTGCATAGCATAAGTCCAACTCCATCCTAAAAAGAGGTTATAGTCGAGGGGAGCATCGACTACCTCGACTTCGACACACACGGTTTTCCCTCCTAATTGCACAAGGAAAGAAGGAACGATGCCATGTGGTCGGAAAGAACGACTGTCGAACGTCGTGAGGAGAGTGGGTGACAGAGACAACGTGAGCTGGCCAATGGCCTTCCAACATGCTAATGACATAACGCATTTCGAGGCGCCCTCATCGACCACTGTGCAGAAGATATTTCGTGTAAAAGTTTTCGTGGGATGAGCCACTACTATATGAAATGCTACGTGGTAAGGTAGATGAGGTTTTAAGTCGGTTGTATCTAACATGATGGTACTCGGATTACAAGTCTCAGTAGAGCCCAAAGCGGTTAACAAGGATTTCCTCTGAGCAGGGCATCTTTGGAGGACCTCCAAAGAAGACATTGCACAAGGGGTTTGTGATAAATCCTCCACCACAGAGTAATTCTGGGCGGCCCTTGCGTTTGGGTTGTGAGAAGATTTTTTAAACACACCCTTTGGAATGCGTGTCATTGTTTCTCCCAACGTCTTCTCGATCTGTGGAGGAAGAGATGGGAGATCACATTCTTTACCCTTCTCAGAAGTGCTTGGTTTACTATAGTCGTGCGCTCTAGTCGTTATGAAAGCATCACCCCTAACCATATATACGTTCGTGGATGAGGGATTGTTTGGAGGAGGGCAGGTTTCTTGGATGTCTCCTTCTGTACTTGTAGAGGCTTGAGTTAAATTTTGCCCATGTTGAAAAGTATTAGTCAACACTGCATGCTGTTGCTGTGTGACAAACTTTTGGGCCTCTGCAAGTCGAGGACAAATATGGGTCGGGTGGTCTTCCACACACAAGTTGCACGGATACCTCGCCTTCCATTTTTCTGTAGTGTCCCCGCCAGCATTATCAGTGGGTTTTTTATCCCCCTTACCCTTCTTTCGTTTTTTTTTCTTCCCTTCAGGCTGCTGGGTGGCCTTTGGGTTAGTCGACTTCACAGAGTGTACATCCGACGTTTGAGTAGGGGGAGCAGCCAAAGCAGTAGTTTGGTTGGCCGTTGTGTGTTGTATAGATAACTGTTGCAACTATTTTGTCAATTGCTCAGCGGGCTTGGTTTGTGTTGAACCAACAATACCATCGACATGTGGTCCAAATCTCTGTCTAGTTTTATCCAGTATCGAACGTGGCGCATATGGTAAGATGTTATATAATAAACCAGACTAAGAATAGATGAGCTCAAACTGTTGAGCCCTCATGATGGCATCTTCTTCGGAGAAAACTCCAGAAGTCGCAACGTCTTTGGATAATTGTGGGACCAAAGACTTAAGGAGCCACTCAAGCAGGAATGCTGGTGGGACTGGTACTTTGATTAGACTCTTCCGACGTCTCCACTCTCGGATATGATCAGAGATATGGTCCGCTGTTGCCTGTTCGAAATTGGTGAGCAGCTCTGTGCCAGCATCGTATCTCACAGGTAACTGGAAATGGTTAAGGAAGGCCATCGTCAGTTCACCAAAAGAAGAGTATCTTGAGCGATCGAGCTGGATGTACCATTTCGCGGCACTCCCGATAAGAGTGTGTTGAAACAATTGCAACTGTACGGAGTCATCTTTCAATGAGTTAGATGAACACCAAAGATGGAAGGTAGTCACATGATCACCTGGATCTTCAGTAGGCTTGGCCTTGGACTTTGGAATGTCTGAAGGCAACTTCGTTGGCATAGGAGGCCAATGTGGATCATGACAAATAGGATCATTTAACAACCTTGTCAAATCTGGCAAGTGTAATGTCGCCAGGAATGGTAGTTTGGGTTGTTGCTAATAACCTAGGAAAAAGGGTCTTGGAGTTTGACTGGCACCAGGTTGCCAGGAAAAGTTTGGCTGTTGCTTCGGATTCTGGTAGAAACCATGGCCCTGACCAGCGTAAGGATTTTGCATCTGTGGAGACATCATCGACTGATTTCCCATAAAGGACATAGGGTGTTGGGCATGCATCGTGTTCGAAGGACTTTGGGAAGGATTACTCCATGCCGGTCCTAATGGGAGAGGCATAGTAGTATGTCCAGGGTTCCATTGACTGTGGAAAGAATTACCCTAGAACGACATTCCAGAGGAAGGAACGGATCCTTGTCCTGAGTTCCAAGGTCCTGCTATATGTGCCCCCTGCGTAGGAATAGTACCCTACGCAGGAGTAGACTGTCCAAAAATGGGATTGCCCCCAGACGAGAAAGCGGTGGATGAGAAAGTGTTGTTACCAAACGTCCCGTTCCAAGAGAACGGTGTTGAACCTACCGACATACTGTGCGCAGGTGTTCCTTGACTCCCTGCTCCAAATAAACTAGTGTGTGTAGGCTGCCTGATGGACTGCTGATGCGAACCACCAAGCGAAGGGGACGAAGGAGGGATATGAACTCCTGCATAAGGAAAAGCGTTAAAAGGGACAAGAGTGCCCCCAAGTTGACCTTGCAAAGGAGCGTTAGAGCTCCCTTCCCCCAGCCCCAAAGTCTGTAAGGTGGAGTAGGTGAGTGCAGGACTTGTACTCGAACTAGGCATACCGTATGAGAACGAAGGGCCTGTCGCACTAGATGTGAAGGGGGTTGTGGTCGCCGCCATAGACGGGTTTGGTCCACTATGCGACGTAGTTGCGGCCGAGACCATAGTGGCTCGGACCAATGACGGTAAGTTAGGAGATGATTATCCTGTGGTAGCAACTGTGGTGGGAATTGAAGAATTCCCAGAAGAAGTAACAATGTTTGTTTCCATAGCTGTGTGAGGCACTGTCTGGCGTTCGTGAAATTGGATTGGGACAATAAACGGTGTCCAGATATCAGTGGTTGGGGTTTCAACCGAGCCAAGATTGGCAGTTTATTCCTTCGGGAGTTGTTCAGGCACAAATGTTTGTAACCCGGTTGCTTCAAAAGACCCTTGTTGGTCTAGCTTCTGCCTTAATGGTGGCGGGGGTGGCTCCAGTGTAACCGGCGACAGGCCAAGAAGCCTTCGTGAATGGCAGAGCTCGGGATCCTCCACTGTGTGAGAAGATCCAAGACACACTAAGGTATTCTAAACGTTCAAAAGTAACACACACTAAAAAGAAGCCCCTAAGAGATAAGACAAGCAATCACTAAACTATTTGGAAGAACAGTTACAACAACCAATACTAGAGCAAATTACCGGTGCAAGTGCAACTCGAACACGGAAGCACCCTCCAGGTATACTCTACAAAGCATGGCCCAATGTCTGTCCTAGGTACCGCGGTATACCCCCGTAGTCACCTGTGTATGTCCCTAAAAAGATTGGCAACTAGGTTGCCAGCACGCGAACAGTCACCAGGCGGGTACAGTAGAAAGTCGGGTAGACCACAATGAGCAGGGTATCAAGCCCGAAACTTGTCAAGGGTATCGAGAGAAAATGGTCTGGAAGACAACTGAGGACCTCGAACGGATTCGAGACCCACGAAGCCCCGTGGAAAATGAAAACGACGGAATCCCAAAACAAGCCCTCGATATGTGTTCTCCACTATGATTGGTCCGGATTTGGAGGGGTTATCTCCGCTACCTTTCCGCACGCGACCTCGTGTTTATCCCCTGTGTTAGAGGGGGGTCCCAGATAACTTCCATGAAACTGGACTTAGACACTCCCTACCTCAGACTCTAATGTTTGGTTTTGAATGGCCTTGAAGAGTTTCCTCTCCAACCTAATTCAAGGCCCTAGTCATGAACTAGTTTGTGAACCCTACAAACATAAAAGTCTAGTAGATTTTAAGATTAGCATTGCTTTTATGGCTTTTTCTTATTTCAAGGGGCATGAGGGTGAAACTGATGATGTGTAAAGACGAAAGAAAAAATGAATGAAAAAAGTTGGAAACAAAAGACTTTTACTAAATGCAAAATTTCAACAACTTTTCACAAAGAAAGATTTCTTTTTGTTTTTTAATTTTTCTAAGATTTTCTACAGCAAACTCAAAGGGATTTCGCTCGACTACGAGCTATTTAAGATCTAAGCACACTGCAAAAAACTTACGAAATAAAAGACTTCTCCCTAGCTAATGATGCAAAAACACACTCTTCAACCAAAGAAGAAAATAAAAAGAGATTTTTTATTTATTTAAGTGCTAATAAAGCAACAAAGGGAAAATACCGACAAGCTAAAAACCAAGAAAAACAAATTCTGGCTTAAAGCGCAGATCACAAAGAATCAAAGTAAAGAATCACACAATGGCAATAAAAAAAACAAAGACTCTCATGCTTGTCTAAAAACCAATTTTTTATTTATTTTTATTTTCTGTCAACTATTAACTGAGAAAAAGCAGGCTAAGGGTAAGATGACCTAACCTACTGACTGTTCAAACCTAGACTCAAACACTTGAGAGGAATACTTTTTATCAAAGGAGGGGATGACTGCCCCACCCCGAACAAAAAGTAGCCTGTCAAGCACGCGACTGTCACTAAAATAGCACGCGTGCAAATGCATGATGAGCAGAGACAAGAAGCATGTACACGCGGGCTGACCTTGTACAGGCCGCGTGGATGTCTAAATTCTAAGAAAAAATTGAAAACAGGCAGTCCAAACTAGGAAGAGGCCTCTGGTATTGATAACCAGGGTCCCTTGAAGGCTTGGATGCTCTTTCTAACAGAAAAGACAAATAATGCAAGGAATAATAAGGCAAAAAAAGCAATCTGAGATAGGACTGTGAACCAGCAAGACTCAGATAGGATTCCAGAAAACCCCCTGAGAATGTATAATTCTGACAGGGAAGAGGAGGACTGCCTCTACAGTTCTCTGAACTCCTACATGCTACTACTATCACTATAGTTAGCGTTCACACACGGGCTGTAAGAGGATAGGGCGCGGGTACACACGTGCAGGACTTCTGCAGGCCGCATGTACCTCTGTGTGTCCTGGAAACTACAGTCAAGCAAAAGTCAGGGAAAGATGGTATGGAAAACCAGACTCCCTGCTAGCTCAGACCTTACAGAAAAAGACAGGCAAAGAAAAAATAGAAAACCTAATCTTTAAACTACCCAAAAAACTCAAACAAATCAAGGAACCCTAAAGAGTATTTTCCCCAGTATGGTCACCAATTCTGTTGTTGGGAAAAACACCCTACAGACTAGCAAACTAGGGTTAGACTTGCATGCAGATTTTGACCAAAAAGAAACTACTTTTTAACCTACAACCCAAGATTTAAGCCCCTCTTTCATAGTAAATGCATGAAAAGGACCACCAACCTTATTACCGGCGTTCGATGTAGATCCTTCATTGCGCTTTGATCACTTGCTTGCGCTGCTCCTTCCACAGATGATCTACACTCAAGACAAACAACAACCATGCATGCATGCTGCTTCTATACTCAAGGGTTAGAAATCAAGCATAAATTCATCAAATCATAGACAATTCATACATTGGGACGGGAAAAGTATTCTTTTTATTATTGAAAGTGAATCAACTTACAACAAAGCTGAGACCGACCACCGCTCCTTGAACCTGATCCTAGGCTCCTTTTCTTCTGTCCTTCAACTGCTTTGCGTTAAATCTCCTTTGGCATGAGGAAAGGCTAAAGGGTTGGGACAATGGATTATGTAAATGGGCAGAGTTTCTTCTCTATATTGTTTCCTCCTCCAAATGGTACCCCTACCCCTTCTTTTATAGGCCAGAAGGAGCTAGGGTTTTGGACGAACCCTTGTCCATGCATGGCCGAGAGTTTTAGTTAACTGACCCATAGCTTTTTGTTCCGTCGACAACTTTCCTTTTTTCGTGCTTTGTTAGGTACACGCGGGCTGTAGTGAGTTAGCCAGCGTGCACACGCGTGCAGTAATGGGTTAGGGCACGTGGGCCTTGACACAAGAGGATTTTCAAAGAGTTGTTCAACAGATTTTTGGCAAAGAAGGGATATGATTTGGCCTGATGCCAGGTAAGCATGTGTGGTGCAATTTAGGGTTATAACAATAATCTCCATCAACAAAACCTTTACAATCTCGGCGCAGATGTGAAGTGCTTCTACAATAACTGCATCTAAACGGAATACCAAGGTAGTCTAATCTATGTAGGAAATGTTTTCCTCTCCATTCTATCTCTAGAATCTCTGACAAACCCTGGTGTATATCCAATTCAACCAGGACCCTAACAACCTTTATTTTTTCCGCTGAGAGATTAGCTCTGTCAATCATTATGAACTTTCCAGGGGAGTTTCCAATGGTCGCAAGCGCCCCTTCATTCCATAAATAAAAGGGAAGGCTTGGAAGTAATACCCACATATGTCTAAAGGAGAAGTATTATGTATCCGGGTTGAAATCAACCCGCCACCTCTTTATCATGAGACTGATTTCTCCATTTATCCAGTTCGTTTCAAGTAGTGTTTACATCTTCAGGAAAATTACACATGAAACCCATCCATCCTTTTGTTAAATAATAGGCCTCGAGAACATATCCTAGGACCGAGAGCCAAACGAACTCCAAATAGACAGTTAATTTCTCCACACACAAGTTACTATAAGAAAATCTCCCCACTAATCTGAAAACGCCATCCTGCAAATGTCCTCCAGTCCTATGTCCAAGTCTAAGACCATCCTTTTGACAATTTTATTAGCAGCCCACTGTCTGCGACACTTTCCAGTAATAGAAGAACCATGAGCCCTAATACGAGAAACCATATTATTGGTCCCTCTATCGTCTTTCTGGAAACTGTTCCCTGAACTCTGTTTCAGAGCCCCCAGTGATGACTCTGACAGTGTAGGTAAGTAAGCATCTAAGGAAGGAGCTAAAGCAAGTTCACTGCTATGCATTTTTCCTGTGAAGCAGACAACACAACACTAGAACAAAATCCAATGTTCTGAAAACCCGAAAGCACCCCCGTAGAAGTGTGAGTTGTATTTACTTCCTCCTGCCATAGTCCTTCGAGTGACTCATTAATTAATATGTTTACCTCTGCATTAATGTTTTCCAACCTATTAAGTGCCATCATGCCTCCACTTGGAAAACACTAAAATGAAAATGCGGAAATCTGGGGCTAAAAACTCTCCAAAGTCTAAGGTAGGAAGATAATAAGTATGACTCTGACTAAAGATTAAGGATAACAATCCACCTGTGATCCACTATCCAAACCCCAAAGAAACAAGAAGGATAGTTCTTCGATTCGGTAAGATTAGTTACAGTTACCAAGGATAGAAGGGAAGAATGACAAATAATACTTTATGACTATAATAAATGACATTCCCACCATTGAGCCTCTAAAAATAGCAAAACCTTGCACCAAAAAACCTCCATGAAGCTAACTAAAAGACTAAAAAACTAGCCAATATTGAAGAGAAGGAGGGACAAAACTACTGAAGCCCTCCAAATCC
The DNA here is from genome assembly GCA_009831015.1 of Picea engelmannii. NCBI lineage: Eukaryota > Viridiplantae > Streptophyta > Pinopsida > Pinales > Pinaceae > Picea > Picea engelmannii. Next base: position 307,784 of record ML791950.1, read on the forward strand.
TAGACTAGTCAAAAGAAGGTATCCAACCTTCTACCATGGCTTCCGCTGGATATGATCCCGCCAAAATAAATTTGAAAAATCTAAGAAGTTCCACCTGGTTCGTCGTCATCTCCCTCCATCCCTTTTTCTTGTTTCTAATGGAACATTGTTGGAGGATCACCACATAATTGTTTGGGTCCCTGTGCAAGGATGACACACACAAATTGAGAAATGGTCCAAACATTATGGATCTTAAAAATGAATGGTGTAACACACTACATTGTGATAACAAGGTCTATGAAAACAAGAACTCTTTCTCTAACTAAATCTATCAAAAAAAATCATAAGGGAGTCATTTAATGGGAAATCCCTATGTAAAAGACAATTAACTAGCATTAAATCATTGATCTCGACATTTTCCAAAAAATATGATATTTCATAAAAATTACAGTTTTTAAATAAAATCTTAGAATTACACTATTAAGAAAATGACTTGCAACCATACATTTTTAAGCATGCAAAGCCATTACTATTTAAAAGGTAAAGGGATATTCATTGTTGAGTTATGCAATCTATCTTGGAGTCACATGAGCTCGATTGTCATTTACCTCTTCCTAAGGCCTAGCCACATTAGAGATAAGCATTAGAATGTAATGGATCCTATAGATCCCTTGTATATCATCCAAAGAAACATGTGTCCACGTGGTCCTTGTAGAAATGCTATGATGGCACTAGTGACTTGGGTTATGAGTGAGATTGATCCAAATCTAAAGAGTAAAACAACCAACAAATAGGGATAACCTAGGGTTATTCGAATAATCTAGAGGTGCTAATTGTGTTGGTTAAGCAAGCAAGCAAATGCAAAACAAAGTATAACATGCAAAAATAATATCTTGAAAGAAACAAAATTGAGCTAAGAAGAAGAGTAAACCATTATCGATAATTCTATATAATACAATATTAAAATCTCAAAGTGCTTCTATCATCTTTACTGGAGAAAGTGAATCCCTATTTATAGCAATCCTAGAAGAATATAAAAGTAAAAATGAGTGAATAATAATCTTCTTAGAATCACATGGGAAAAATTCTACATAGAAAGGTGAATATTAAAAGGATCCTCTACAACATTTGAAAAACTTCCCTTCCATATTGGCATTGCTTATGTTGATGGGAATGATTTGGAATCTTGGATTACACATGCCAAATCATGTTTACAGTATGTCATTGTGTGTCAATCACATGTTCTATGTCCAAATGAGTGTGTAGGTCATGTGTGATTGGATTTAGCATTCTCTACATATTATTTGGCCTTTGTATGATGTCTTGGCATGTTTTCATTGCTAGGTGCATGGTTGTTTCTCTCTATCTTAGTGTCCATGTTTGGTCCATGGCACATGATTACACTGATTCAACGACACTATTTGTTAGCATTGGTGTTGCTAGAATACTTGGTGTAGGCCTTAAGCACTTAAGAAAACTTTAAGATTTGTGCCTAAGTTAACACTATGGTTGGGCTCAAATTAGTTTGCACCCACCCCTAAACCCCTTGGTTAACACTGGCCCCCATTATGTGTCCCTGTTACCTTTGGTTAGCTTCAACTTGCAAAAGGGGAAACTTATATTAAAGTTACTCAAGGCAAACTATTTGGATTGTGCAAGGTATTGCCTAACTTTGACAACGCTAAATGGTGGAATCACCTTATTGCATGTATTCTTACTTTGTTACGCTAAGATCTTATCATTCTGTGTAGAAAGATGTGCAAGGAAAATATCTTCTACAACATTTTGAATAACTTCCCTTCTATCTTAGCATTGTTCACGTGGATATGAATTCTCTAGAAAGTTGGATTACGTATGACAAATTGTGTAGGTCATGTGTCCTTAGATATGGCACTGTCTAGATGTTCCTTGGCCTTTGTGTGTCATCAATGTTAGATGTATGTTTTTTTTTTCTCTATCATGGTGTCCATGTTTGGTCGATGGCACAAGACTAAATTGAGTCAATGGCATAAACTATGGGCATTTGCATTGCTAGAATACTTGACACAAGGCATAAGAACTTAAGAAAACCTTGAGATTTTTGCCTTTAGCTAACACAATCGTTGGGATTGAATCACTCTCTCTGTCTTGGTTAGAAGTGGTCCCCATAATGTGTCACCATTGCATTTGGTTTGCCTCAACTTACAAATGGGGAAACTCATGCTAAAGTTTCTCCAAGGTGAACCATTTCTATTGTGCAAGGTATTGCCTAGCTTTGAGAATTCTAAATAGTGGAATCACCTTATTGTTCATAATCTAGTTTGTTGCATTAATATATTATCCTTGGGTGTCAAGGCACAAAATTTTTGATCTATGTCTATAGGTTGCTTTGTGACATGGTTGATTTTTACAATAATGGTGTTAATATAAGCAACTTGTAGATCTGTGTTATTGGATGTAAAATAAAGTAAGTCAATATGGAATTATTGACAACTTGTTTGAGAATGGTGTAAGGTCCACAATGTATGTCAACAAAGGAGAGGTCAGGATGAGAATATAACCTACTCACCTAAGGAAATATTATAATGCTCGTATAAGCTCTTAAGGTAGCATAACAATTTAATGTTTGATTGGTGGATCCAATGGAAGATAACCCTAAGGTTATGAAGCTATATACAATATCGTGTAAGGGTGAATGGTGGAATAAGGGATAGGATAAGGAAATTAGGCTTGAATAGCAAGGTCACCCATTGAACCTAAATCTGTATTAGTGTGTACATAAGCTTAGTTTCATAGATAACATAATGAACATGTGTGCATTATTAAATGGATTTAAAATTAAGGAGTATTAAAGATATAAATGCTACCCTTTGAGGTAGGGTGAGAGTCATTGGTCATTTTTCCAATCTTGTTTTGTTGAGCTCTACAAGGGTTTCCGAGAAAAGTAATGATAGTACACTCCCGCTATCAATGCAAGAAATTGTTTTACATAACTTTGATATGATTAAGATATATTATTGTTTTGTGCTCTATGTTATTTTTCCTTCATGTTGTGATGGATGGATGGTTATTTGCTTCCCTATAATTAATTGTATTATGGATGCATGTATGTCTCCTTTTGTTATGTTTCTCTTCTTTTTGGAGAGATTACATGAGTTCACATTTATGGGTAATGGAATAGTTTTCTTCTTAATGGTGTTTAGTTGCATACCCAACCAAGCATC
>ML791950.1:326619-342719 GCA_009831015.1 Picea engelmannii
TTTTTACAGTCATAGCTTGGGTTAGAATTTAGTTTACTTGTCTTTTTGAAGTTTCTTGTGTTTACTTCTGAAAGGGTTTTAAGCAAGTCTTTGAATGATTGATCTGCCTGTTTGGTTTCTTTAGTGATTCCTTGTGATCCGTAGTGGGCCAAACATCTGTTTCAGTCTTGTCTAGTTGTTCTTTCTACCCCTTTCATTTGCTTTGAAAAATGAGAAAAAAATATGTATTTCAGTTTTTCTGTTTGAAGCAATTTAAAAAAAAAAGATTTTTCATTTTCAGTTTGGTAAAGTAGTTGGAGTTAGTTATTTTACTAGAAAGGAAATAGAGTCTATTTTTTAAGTTCTTTACCGATTTCTTGAAACTTAAGTAGCTTGTAGTCAAGCGAAATTTCGTTTTAAGTCTTCTTTTCAAAGATCTTGAAAAAGTTAGTTAAAGAAAAGTTGGTTACAAAGAGTTAGTTGTAAATCTTTGGTTTTGATTAGAAGTAATTTTTCTTTCAGAGTTTCATCTTTTTATCCTCTTTTCGTCTCTCATAAAATCACTAGTTTCACCAGCATATCCTTTGAGTAAAACAATCCATTAAAATGAACGCTAAATCTAAAATTAATTAGACTTTTATGTTTTTAGGGTCAACCAACTAGTTTAGGGTTAGGGCCTTGAATTAGGTTGGAGAGGAAACTCTTCAAGGTCATTAAACAAACATTGGAGTCAGAGCTAGGGAGTGTTAAAGTCTAGTGATGTAAAATTTATTCGGGAGCCCCCTCTAACACAGGGGCTAAACATGAGGTCACATGAGGAAAGGCAGTGGAGATAACGCCTCCAAAGCCAGACTAAACGTAGTGGGGAACACATATTGAGGATCTTTCTTGGGAATACTATCGCCTGCATTTTCCTATGGAGCTTCATGGACCTCGAATCCGTTTGAGATCCTCTGTTGTCTTCTGGATCACTTGATTTCAATACCCTCGATAGGTTTCAAACTTGTTATACTACTCATTGCGATCCACCCGACTGTCGACTGTACTTTCCTAGTGATTGTTTGTGAGCTGGAAACTTAGTTGCCTATATTCTAGGGACTTACATAGGTGATTGCGGGGGTATACCACGGTACCTAGGGCAGACGTCGAGTCACACTTTTCAGAATATACCCAGAGAGTGCTTCCATGTTCGAGTTGCACTTGCACTGGTAAGTTTCTCTAGTGTTGGCTGGCATAACTGTTCTTCCTACTAGATAGTGGTTTGCTTGGTTTATCTTATAGGATTTTTTCTAGTGTGTGCTTCGTTTTAAATTCTAGTTAAATACTTACTGTGTCGTTTGATATTTTCAAAAAGTGGAAGATCAAGAGCTTCGTCAGTCACAAAGGCTTCAAGGCCTTCCTTCGATTGCATTAGAGCCACCACCGCCACCTTTACAGTGAAGACTTGACCAACAAGGGTCATTCAAAGCGACCGGGCCGCAGGAAAATGTGCCCGAGCCTGGTCCGAGAGGAGATTATTCATCTTCGGAGGAACCTACTATTTATGAACTTGGAGTGGAGGCTCTCGGGCCAACCAACCCTCCAATCACTGACTTGTTGGTGATAATATTAGTACAAGTTGTCCCTCCGAAGGTGACACCTTACGAGTGTCAGATAGTCTTACAAGCAGCCATGGAAGCAAATGTTGTTATTTCATCTAGGAGTCCTCATACTCTCATTTCAACTACTACCACAGGGGGTATGTTGCCTCCTAACCCACCTTTGTTGGTCTGGACCACAATGGTCTTGACTCCCTCTACTTCAGGCAGTGGTCCGATACCATCATCAACGACGACCATTGTTCCGTTTACGTAGAGTGTGACAGGCCCTCCATTTTCATATGGGATGCACGACTTCGATTCAAACTCAATCCTTACCTACTCCACCTTACAGACCATGGGTATGGGGGCAGGGAGCTCAAACGCTCCCGTGCAAGGGACTACCAGGGGCATTTCAGTCCCCTTCAATGATATCCCTTACGGTGGGGTTCATATACCTCCTCCGTCCCCGTCGCTCAGTGGTGCTTTCCAGCAACCGATTGGGCCGAATGCTAACTACTAATTGTTTGGAGCATGCAGTTTAGGACCTTCATTTTACACTATGCCGGTGGGATCCATGACGTTCTCTTTGTTCGACACGTTTGGTAATAACACTTTTTCTTTGGCTACTGTCTCAGCTTGGGGCAACCCCAACTTTGGGTAACAAAATCCTGTGCAAGGTACTATTCCTACACATGGGGCAAGTACATGAGTTTTCTCCTCACAAGGACTTTGGAATCCTTGGCAGGGATCAATTCCCTCACAAGGGATGACGGTCAGGGGCAACCCCTTCCATGGTCAATGGAACCCCGGGCAAGGCTTAGTACCTATGCCCGTCAGATCATTTGGGGCCATCCCTTTCCAAAATCCTTGGAACACAATGGAGGGAGTAATCCCCGCCCAATCCACGTCGTCCAATTACGGGAATCAACCAATGATATCCCACTAAACATAGTTTACGTACGCTGGTTAAGGCCATGATTTCTACCAGAACCCTGGCTAGCAATCCAACTTTTCCTGGCAACCTGGTGCCAGTCAAACTCCAGGACCCCTTTTTCCTGTACATAGTACCCAACCCAAACTACCGTTCCTGGAAACGCTACATCTTCCAGACTTGTCAAGGTTGCTCAACGACCCAATTTGTCATGATCCGTGTTGGCCCCCCATGCCAACTAAGTTTCCCTCGGATATTCCAAAATTCGAAGGCAAGTCTGGTGAAGACCCAGGTGATCACGTGAAAACCTTCGACTTCCGATGCTCGTCAAACTCGCTGCGAGACGACTCCGCACAATTGTTCCTTTTTCAATGCACTCTTGTTGGGGGTGCCACAAAATGGTATATTGTGCTCGACCGCTCAAGGTATTCATACTTTAGCGACTTGGAGATGGTCTTCCTAAACCATTTCCAACTACCCATGAGATACGATTCTAGCACTGAGTTTCTTGCCAACTTTGAGAAAAATAAAGTCAACCGTATCTTAGATCACATTTGACAATGGCGGTGTTAGAAGAGCTTGATTAAGGTACATGTCCCATCGAATTTCTTGTTGGAGTGGTTCCTGAAGTCTTTGGTACCAGTTCTATCCAAGGATGTTGCAACTTCGGGAGTGTTTTCAGAGGAGGAGGCGATAATGAGAGTGCAACAACTCGCACTGATTTACTCTCAGTCTGGCTTACTCTATGATATCTTGTCATATGCGCCACGGTCCATCCTCGACAAGGCCAAAAAAAAGTCTAGACCACATGCCGATGGTATAGTGGGATCAACACAAGGAAATTCCATTGATATGTTGTCGAATCAATTGCAACAATTGTCGATAAAATAGATGACGACCAACCAGACCTACGGTTCGATTGTTCCCCCTACCCAAATGTCGGATGTACACAATGTATAATTGACGAACCCAAAGGCCAACCAACAGCCTGAAGGAAAGAAAAAACAACAGAATAAGAAGGTTAAAGGTGACAAAAAGGCTAATAAAAATGGTAGCGGGGGAAACACAGAGAAGAGAAAGTCGAAGTATCCGTGTAACCTTTGCACGGAGGACCACCTAATTCACCTGTGCCCTTGACTTGTGGAGGCTCATAATCTATTGGTGCAATAATAGTCAGTTGTGATGACGAACCCATTTCCACATGGGAAAAACATGGCTCTATCTTCAAAATCTTCGAGTGCGAAAGGGGGAAGTCAGGGACCCCCCGCGTCTACTGGTAATACCTCGACCGCGAATGTTTACATGTTTAAAGGTGACTCTCATATAGTGACCAGGGCTTGAGATTACGAAATGTTGGACTCTGCCGAAAAGGGTAAAGAAGCCACAAACCCACCAGTTCATCTCCAGATTGAGAAGACGATGGGAGAAACAATGACACACATCCCCAAGGGTGCGTTCAAGAAAGATTCTCATAATCCGAATGTGAGGGCTGCCCATAACTACTCTGTTGTGGAAGATTTGGCACAAAACCCTTGCACAATGTTTGATTTGGAAGTTCTCAAAATCTTCCCTTCCCAGAGAAAAGACCTTTTATCCGCCTTGGGATCAACAAAGACTTGTAACTCGGGAGTGGTCGTTCTCGATCCAACTGACTTGAAACCTCGTCTTCCTTACCATGTTGCATTTCAGATAGTAGTGGCTTACACCATGAAATATTTTACTCATAATATCTTCTGTACGGTGGTTGACGAGGGCCTCTCAACTTGCATGATGTCGTTGGCGTGTTGGAAGGCCATTGGCCAACCCGTTTTTTCTCCGTCGCCTACATTTCTTACTGCTTTCAGCGATCGTTCGTTCAGACCACATGGAATCATTCCTTCTTTCCCCATGCAGTTAGGAGGAAATACCATGTGCATCAAAGTTGAAGTGGTCGATGTGCCTCTTGACTACAACCTTTTGTTAGGAAGGAGTTGGACCTATGCAATGCATGCAGTGGTTCCTACAGTCTTTCGGGTCTTGTTGTTTCCACATGAGGGAAGAATTGTGACCACTAACTAGTTGTCCTTCCCTTGTCCTGACTCTTTATCGGGGGCATCCACGGTCTCGATGATTGATAATCCTCAGCCCGACACCATCAACGTAGGGGTTGGTTTGTGTCCATCACATATGGGTACTTTTGATTACCCGCCTCCTTCTAGCGATGTCGAGCTTATATCGACTGCCCCCGACCAGCCTAGGGCTGAAAATTTTCAAATGACGTCATTTTGAATGACTTACTTTCACGATCTGTGGAATCTTCCTTCCCCATCGGCCTCGATGGAAGGTAGAAGGAATTATGGCATGGCTATGCCATTGTCTGTGGTAGAAGTTTCATACAAAATTGTCCAACAAGCTTTGACCGACCCCGATCTGACTCCCGCACAGGAGTTAGATCCAGTTCCCGAGCCTATTTGGGATCAAGGTTCCCTTGCCACTATAGATTCTTTAGACCCAGTCTTACCCTCAAATGAGGTGATTATCGAGGCATTGACTGGTCCAGACAGACCCTGGGATGATCTCCATCATAGATCATACTTTCTCCCAGATTTAAGAAGAATAGAGGCAAGCGAATTTGTTTTGACTATGATTGGAGACAGGTCTTGTCCTATTAATCCTTTGGCAACGATCGTAGTTTACGCCGAGGGTAATATGGCGAGTATCGCCGAAACGATCCCTATAGATATCTCTAGAACCCCTGGCATCATGGAGAACTTTTTCATCAGAGTGGAGTGCTCCCCCGAAGAGATTCGAATTTATACAGAGTTATTTAAGGAATTCTGCGACGTTTTTTCCTGGTCTTATGAGGAAATGCTAGGCATAGACCCAAGAATTGTCGAACATGAGATAATGACTTATCCTGAGGCCAAGACGATCCAACAGAAGATTTGTCCAGTCAATCCTCAAAAAGCGACATCAATTAAGGTTGATGTAGAGAAATTTCTTAAAGCCGATTTTATCTACCTCGTACAGTTGAAGGAATGGGTGTCAAATCCTCTTCCATATAAGAAAAAACAGGGTATGATTTGCGTGTGCATGGAATTCCATGACTTGAACAAGGCCTGTCCGAAGGATAATTTTCCCACCCCATTCATCGATCAGATTGTCGATGAATGCACAGGCTGTGAGGTCTTTTCATTCATGGATGGTTTTTTGGGATATAACCAGATTCAGATCAAACCCAAAGACCAGAATAAAACAACTTTTATTTGTCCTTGGGGTACATTTGCATATCGTAAGATGCCTTTTGGCCTGAATAATGCCGGAGCTACTTTTTAGCGGGCCATGTCTTTTGGTTTCCATGACCTTAGACATATAGTCGAGGCTTATCTTGATGATTTAGCATCACTCTCTCACAAGAGATCTGATCATCCCACACACCTCCGACTAATGTTCGAACGATGTTGCTACTATCAGATTCGCTTGAATCCTAACAAGTGTAGTTTCTGCGTGACGTCAGGTCGTCTCTTAGGTTAATTTGCTAGATCTGATCTGTTTCTTTATGCTGAGTGTTGTTAGATGCTAGATCTGGTTGAATACTACGATGCTCTGTAATTAGGGTTTGTCTGCGAGGTAGATACTGGTTAAATACTGATGAACTGTAGCTGCTAAGTGCTCTGTTAAGGTGTTACAATCACATATCTATGTCCCAGCTAAGGTTGCAGACATTTGAGTCCTGCAACCACCCTTGCCTCTACCTCGGGTGAGACTTCATCTGCTTCACAGGTGTTGCCGAAAGGGCCGGTAGTTAGGGTTTTGTTGGTGCATTGTTGTAGCATTGAACCCCGGGTTTTCCCCTATGCCAACAAATGGTTCCGTTGTCAGGACTTGAAACTATGATTGCTGGGAACTAAGGAAGAAGAAGCTCTGTGCGAAAATCTGACCTGAAACTGTGATTATCGGGAACTGAAAAAGAGAAAAAGATTCGTGCATAGAACTGTTGCCATAGTACACAGTACTACTTGGCCTGTGAAGCTCTGTGCCAAGAAGAGGGGTCAGATCTGAAGAAAAGAGGTAAGATCTGAAAGCTTTGTGCTCTGATAAAGGTAAAAGTGAGAATTTTTTATTAAAGAGGTAAGATCTGTAAGCTTTGTGATCTGTTAGAAGTAAGATAAGTGGAATTTTTTGTTTCTAAAGTATGGATCTAGGTATGTTTGATAAATTTTGTCCTAGCTTGAAAAGCAGGGCACAACTAGATAAAATAAGGTTTGATATGAGTAGATCTGACAAAAATAGTGAAAGATGTGTTATACCTATGCATAGAAATAATGTTTGGACTAACAAATGGACGCAGGATCCTGGAAAGATTTTTTTGCAAGTTAGCTACCATGATACTAGTGCGTAGTACATGAAAGGTTGGGGATCATTTAAAAGAAAATGAGGATTAACCCTTTGTTACAGTTGCAGAAGACCGAGACATCTGGCTAAGGAATGCCCTGGTAGAAGACTTGATTGTCTTTGTTGTAAAGCTACGTATCATGAAGTTTTGGATTGCCCTAGAATGATTTCTAAGCTTGACAGAATGAATATGAGACAAGAAGACCCTAAGGAAGATCAAGACACTGAGACCATGGCAGAACCCCAGAAAAAATCAGAGGATGTATTGCTACAAATGAAAGAAACCCTAAATGATCACCGACATATCATCTTATCAGAGATCTTCAAAGAAAAAGAATACATAGAAGCAAGAATAGGAGACTTCGACATTGACTGTGTTCTGGATGAGGAAACACGGGTGAATATCATGACAGAAAGAACTTGGGAAACTTTAGGAAAGCCTCCTATGATTCCTACATTGGGAGGAATAAGATTATTTGGAGGAAAGATGATAACCCTATGTGGAAGACTCACCCAGACATCTATGAGTGCTCATGGAACTTCGATAGAGGAAGATTTTGAGGTTGTTAAATTTATTGAGAACAACGCCCAGTTTGCTATGTTACTAGGAAAACCTTGGATTGAAAAGGATCAAGACAGAAGAAAAGAAAAGGAAGTATTAGAGCAGAATAAACAAGAATTAAAAGATTTCATGACTAAGAGAATAACACACTTGATTGAAGAACAAGAGAACAGATCGAAGCTATTTAGAACCAAAAACTTGGATGTCGAAGTTGAAAGAAAACAAGAAGATTCACATAAGACTAAAGCACCTACCCCAGCTAGAGAAGAAGTATTACCCGTGAACCCTACGAAAGAATCTCAACAACGCGAAGTTACTATGCCAAAAGAAGACAATAATTATAATGGAAAGAGGAATACTGAGATGAAGGTCACTGGGAAAAAGTCTAGAAAGCTCAGTAAGAAGAGAGCAAAGATCGAAAAATTACAGAAGGTTTTGGAGGGAACTTCACAGAAGGAAGGATTCCAAAATTTGAACTTTGCCAGGATATCAGTAATGCACAGCATGGCACTTCGCCATGGTGAAGCAATATAGCCGTTGGAAATAGTATAACCACTAGACCCACACCCCAAAAGGTTAGAATGACATTTATGGTCAGAAATCTCACGATCAGACAATTGGGACCACGACGTAACAGATATAACTTCATTAATGAAGGCTTCTCACCCGTTGGAGAGATCCGTTACCTAGTTGTCTACTTATTCCATCGAGCCTTGCACCGAGAACACTTTTTCCAACTGTGATTATTTGAGCTCGTAGATTAGTTGATTTCGTGCAGTGATCATCGAGCTATCACCATCCATCCCATTGCATTGAGTAGTTTCACTTCAAACCTGAGATATTCAACCATGAGCGTGTATGTCCGAAGAACTTAGCGCAGTCGAAGAGTCTGTGAATGAGGTACTCATCGACCTCATGACTGAAAGAGTAATGTCTGAAAGGGTAATGTCTGTGGGTGTACAAGCATCATCAATGAGAGAAGTGAAAGCCTCTCCGTCGACGACTCACGGATCTAGACCATCCCGACCGACAATAAAGAAGAGAACCAAGCACAAAGATGACGTAGAAAATGCGAAGCTAATCCCAACCATATTACTCGACTACATCTCGCCTCTGGCTGATGTGGTGAGTCACGATAATGTCCTGAGGGACTTTGATTACACCATGGTAAATGCATACCTCCTGAAGGGGATACATGCAGTCAGAGCGCAACAGGATAAGATCGCCACGTTGAAGTTCAACGACTTCAACCTAGGAGACCGCAAGAACCATAGTATGCTCGTCCTGTATAAATACTTGACCAGGATGAAGGGGAAGAACTCAAAAATAATCCCCCAGCTGTGGACGACTAACCTCGCGCAGTCCACCCTATTGAATGTAATGAAAATCCCACACTTTGGAAGGAACTAGAAGGTTAACGCCCGTGTTAATATCCTTCTCTCATGTTACCATGGCGGCTATTTATGGCTAGACCGTCGTATCACAGTCGATCCGAGGCTGATCCATAGGATCACCGGATTGAGTATGAAAGGACTCGACTCACGGGACTTCTATCCAGGGAAGGCCACATATTGCACATTAGCACAGAAGATCAAGGATACATAAGGTGATGTTGAGAAAGGGATGCGAGGCTACAAGGTAGATTCCATCCAGAATGGCGCAGTGCACCTAACATGCCAATTAATTGCAATAAAGTTGGTAAGAAAGAACAGACCCACGCAGGTCACATGGTTTGTCGTTGACCTCGCTGGGAAATGCGTGGAAGGCCTACAAATGAACTGGGCGAAGTACCTAGTTAACTAGCTGGAATTATACTGCCGCGAAGGTCAAGATCATGGTTAGGAGTTCCACTTTAGATGACTCCTGATCCTCATTGAATTTACCGCTTGGGAGATGTCAGAAGGGGCGACCTTCCCGGACATTGAGACATCGAGCCGCTTGCTGCAAAGTTCACCACGCTCTGGTACTCGAGCGATATGGGAAAATAGTGGTAGTCGAACGCGGTATTCCATACGTATTATCTCCAATGGAAGAGGGCTATCAAAGCTGAACCTCGCATGACACCAAACACACTACAACAGTTCAGGCCCCTTATGAAGTTCCACGTAGATCGACACTTCATCTTTATCACTGCTCGAGCAGAAGAGCACAAAGAGGAGATTTAGTCATACTACAAGCTCACAGAGGAGGACCTCGAGGAGATAACTAAGGACTGCTCAATAGACCTCCTTATCCCTACTGACCCTGCAGAGATCTCCGACCCCGATCTTGACATCTCAGAGTCCGCTCACAAAGAACATGACACACCTGGAACCAACAGAAGGAAGAAGACCAAAGAAGTCCAAGACTTGAGCAACGCAGCGGAAGAGACTGCTTCAGGATCACCTAGCCAAGGGGGTGATGATGAAGTAGAAGAGACAAACAAAAAAGAAGACTAGCAGAAGCAAGGTGAAGTAACACCGCTTAGGGATCCTGCTGATGAGGTTGATCCCTTGAAGAAAAGGAACATTTCTCCCACGAAACCCACTTCTCGGAAGAAATCCAGAGCCACCATGACTAAGATGTAGACTTTGCTCACTGTTGATGACTTTGAATTCATCATCGCAGCTATGAATGACGCCTCACAGGAAATATTATAGAAACATGAAGCCAAGTAGGAGGAGATGTATGATAGAGTCAAGGTTAAACTCAGAGGGGTACAATAGGCCCTTCATTCCAGCCACGCAGTATCCACTGCGCCCTTGCCATCAGAAGAGATAGAGTTGGGAGATGAGCCTACCCAACTCCACAAAATAGCTGATTGGACCGAAGCTCACCTTCGTCGTATATAGGAAGAAAAGGAATAGGATACTATGGCCTTAAAACAAGCATAAGAGGAAGTTATGGAGAAACCTAGGATTGTGCAACAGGAGAAGGACACTCTTCAAGTGAAGTTCAAAGGAGAGAGAGAGAGCGTAGATCCATCAAGAGAAAGAAAATCTGCTCGTAGAGAAGGTTGAAGTAAAAGAAGCAATCAACATAGCACTTCATTATGTGACAGGCTTGGAGAAGAAGGAGAAAGAACCAATAGAACATCAAGTAGCGCATCTCGTAGAATCTATCCAACAACTTCAACAAAGAATAACAAACTTAGAGCTCCGTACAGTGCCCAACACCCTGCCGGATGTGAGGGATCAAAGAGAAGCAACTGCCCAAAGCACAGTTGAAAGAATCAAGGCCCTTACCATGGAATGCAAACAACTAAGTGATCGCAGTGCCCAGACTTATGAGCGACTCACTGAGAATCCAGAATTGAAGGCACTGGAGCCACATCTCTAGGAGGTGAAGCAACAAGCAGAAACAATATAGGCACAGTTGAAGCCCCTGTCAGGTGTTGAATGGATGAAGCGATCCCAAGAGCAACGCACTATTCAATAGCAGGTCCACACCATTCAAAGCAGAGTCATGGAAGTGACTCAGAGACTCCAACCTTTACAGGATGAGGCTTGCCAACTGTTCGCATAGATCGAAGGCTGAGGAGAAAAACTGGAGCAAGTCGTCATTGTAGTTGAACAACGCTTAGAGGGACTTGTCAACGAAGCAGTCATCCAAGAGTTCGCCGAAGAGGAGGCCATAGCACAAAAATAGGTCGAAGAAGCTTGAGCCAAGCTAGAGGCTTTTGAAGTAGAGCTACCTAGACCACAGTGAATTGGGATGAGTCACAGGTGAGTGTTGGGGACTTGTTGGCCCTTGACAAAGTTTTGAGGATTCTTGGTCATGTTTGACCCATTTTTGGGACTTCGACAGGCTATCGAAGGCAGAGTGCAAGTCGAAGCGGAGATCGTGGGATCTAGGCCCCCTTTTAGGGATTTTTGGGTTTTGGGCTTATGTAACGGGTATGGGGATGTCGACCCATCGATTTACCCATGCTTAGGCCCCTTTTTGTAATGTATAAATAGAATTCTAGGCGATGTAAGAAAGGACCGACAATAAGTGACTAGTTAGTGGTAAGTTGTGCTAAGTGCAAGTAATGATTGTAAGTGCTTTGTGTATGTTGTGTGAGAATTGCAAGGCTAAGTGAAAGTGACTGTAAAACAAGACAAAGATTTGGTTGACGTAGCCCCAGGGTGGGGGTGAACCACGTATATCCTGTGTTGTGGTTGTTATGTGTTGTATGTTTGTTCTCTTATCTATGTGATTAAATGCTTAGTGTGCTGATATATGTTAGATGAATATGATTTGATAGCTTAGTGTCGAATAATGAGAATGAATGCTAGATATGACCAATGTGAATGTGCTTAGTTCCTGAATCTACTAGATCTGACTTGTTTCTTTATGCTGAGTGCTGTTAGATGCTAGATCTGGTTGAATACTATGATGCTCTGTAATTAGGGTTTGTTTGCGAGGTAGACACTGGTTAAATATTGATGAACTATAGCTGCTAAGTGCTCTCTTAAGGTGTTACAATCACAAATCTGTGTCCCAACTAAGGTTGCATACATTTGAGTCGTGCAACCACCCCTACCTCTACCTCAGGTGAGACTTCATTTGCTTCACAGGTGTTGTCGAAAGGGCCGGTAGTTAGGCTTTTGTTAGTGCACTGTTGTAGCGTTGAACCCTAGGTCTACCCCTGTGCCAACGATGACGCCACAAACAATGTCACCAAGTACAACATGGTGATAGAGTTTCTTCATGACGCTTTGTCGCATGACATTTCTCACCTCCGGGTCTACTTAAATCCTCAGTTGGTTGTGTCCCAGTTAAATTGAGTTTACCACGTTTATGATCCTACTTTATACCAACGTTTTCTTAGGGTATGTCACTTAGAACGTTACTTTGGTTACATTACGTATAGCCATTGTTATAACCCTAGATTGCACCATACATGCATACCTGGTATCATGCCCTCTTACTTACTATTTTTGCCAAGCCATCACTAAGAAACTCTTCTTAAAAACACTATTTTTGAAGATGTACGCGCCTTGCACCAATACTGCCCGCGTACACATGCTTCTTGCACCACTGCTGTTGATATCATGGTAGCTGCAGGAGGTATTTACCTCCACGTGTAAACATGACAAGAATATAATATTCAGGGAAGCAAGAAGAAACCCTAATGAGTTGGCTAATGACCCTAGAAGACATGTCAGCTCAATAAGATAACTTGTATTAGGTTATTAGCCTCCAAGAGAAGAAGTTGGCCAAAATAAATAATATATAATGAACAAACAAATACCCAGAATGAGAAGTCGGCCCAGGCAGTTAGCCAGAATTACTATAAATACATGAGGCCAGTAATCATTCTAGCAGGCAGTCTCAGAATTGTAGAGAAACACTTGTGCGCACTGCAGTTCCTAGGTTTGTGCGCAGGTTTGGAGGAGAGATTCCATTGCAGCTGCTGCAGCTAGCAGATCACATTTGGCTTGGACTATCTCTTGGTTAGGGTTTGGACTATTTGATTAGTTCTTGTTAGTGTGCCATCCTTGGGGAAAGGTGAACTACCCTTTGTTTGGCTATATAGCCTAGGGTTTTCTTCCAGAGTGATTCTCTGTCAAGGTTAAGGTGCTCGGAGGGTGGCTTCGGCCTATGGTTGGGTGACAATAGTGATATTGTCAATGGTAAAATGAGCACATCCATTCATATTCTAACAGGTTATGGGCCCACACCTCATTCATTCAGTCTGACCGCTGGAAGGAAACATAGACGTAAGGATATTGAGCTCATTAAAGAACTGTCGCTAGGGTTTCTAGCAGGAGCAATCACCATAGCACTGTCACTAGGTTTACTAGCAGGTGTAGTTGCAGAAACCCTAATCCTCTCATTGAGGCACCATACATGAAGGGATTGACCTAATTTTTGGACAGATCAGTGCGCTCTATCCTAGCACATATCCTGATACTCTCAGCAAGCCAAGACGTCAAGTTTGAGTTTCTGGTCAAATCTAGGGTTGACCAAGTCAAAGCAACCATGAATTAGTCTACAAAGTTAAAGAACAAGTTATATGGATCTTCTAACTTCAGAGCATGGAAGACAAGGATCGACCTCATCCTTGCCAAGAATAAAGTGCTGAATATCGTGATAGGAAAGATCGTGGAACTAGAGTTTGAAGAAGGAAAAGAAAAGGAACCACAAAACATTGCAGTTATGGAGAAGTTCAAATACGGTGATATCAATGCCATGAGTATCATAGTGGACTCTATAAAAGACCACTTGATACCCTACATCTCCCATATTTACTCATCAAAGAAGATGTACGATGCCCTAACAAACCTCTTCTCAGTCAAAAACATTGGACAAATAACGAGTCTAAAGAATGAGCTCTGTGACATGAAGATGAATGATGATGATAGAATAACATCATACTTTGTGAGGATCTCCCAGTTAAGAGATCAACTACAAGCTATTGAAGAGATCATTTCAGATAAGGAATTGGTAAACATAGTACTCAATGGTCTTCCCAAGACGTGGGATGCATTTACCGCAAGCATAAGCACAAGGAAGGAGTATCCTACATTTGAAGAACTTTGGAATTGCTGTGCTCAAGAAGAATCCAGGATCAATGCAAAAGAGAAACCCCAAAAGAAGTACGATGATCAAGCCTTCATAGCAAGATTCAAGGATTTTAGGAACAAAAGGAAGTTTGGTTCAAGGAGGAAGCCAAATCAAGAGAAAGATATTTCAGAAATACAATGCTTCAACTATGGAAAGTATGGTCACTACAAGAATCATTGTCCCTAGCTAAATAAAAGGAAGGAGAAACACGAAGAATCAGTTGCCGAAGAAAAGGAACCTACAAATAAGACTAAGCAGGATGAAAGAGACTTCTTCTTCTGAAGGTAACAATACTCTTCTTAGTTCTTGTACATTTTTTGTTTGCATCGTCTCTGTACAAATCTTGTATATCTATCTCTTGGAAAATAATGTGTTCCAAGAAGAACCATACCTATGGAAAAACAAAAAGATAAGGATTGCTATCATTATACAAGTTAGATCATACAAATCACGTGGAAGCTATTACAAGATAAGCCAAAATCAGAATAAACCATGAAGAGACTTAGAAGAAGCAAAGATAGAAAGAAGTCAACAATCAAAAGGAAATCAGAGAAAGACTTATGACATTTTGTAGAAGACAATAAGACATAAGCGTGGACTCTGTTAGATAGAAAAATCCGATTATATGCACTCATACATGAAGCAAAGAGTAGGAGGAAGATAATCCTATGATCCACTGGAGATGATGAAGGATATATCCATGGTAACAACCATGAAAGAAAATACGTGTGCAGTTCAACCTTAGAAGAAGTCTTCTTCGAAGAGAAGCCTTAAAGTATCCCTGGTTGTCCATCCACATCCATGATTTTATAATGAAAGGAAGAAGTGGAATATTTAGGGCATGGAATCTATAAGTAACTCCATGGACCCAAGAGCTAAAGAAAAACATTAGGAAGAATGTGAAGATTACAAGAAAGAAAGAGAAACCAAAACAACTAGTCACTGTATTAAGAATCACAAGATTACCAACCTGATATGAACTCAATAAAAGCAATCAAGCAGAGGAACTGAAAGTTGTGATATGCAAGCATTGAAAGATCCAGAACTAGAGGTTCTCCCAGATGGAGGGAGAAGACTATGATGATTACTTGTTCCAGTAAACCAGATATACCTCTACATGAGTCATTATATCATCCGCAACATCCATGGGTTGAAGTTCTACATTAGATGAATGCAAAGACTGTTCTCCATGAGAAATTGAACAAAGAGCGTATGAAGAGCAACCTCAAGACTTTGAGGCATACTATAAAGATACCCTTGTATGCATATGGAAGAATATAACTTCGTGGAGAACCTCCAATGCACAACAGAAGAGGTGAAGATTTTCTATAACAGAGATATTGTATCAAGATGATTACTCAAAAGATTAGATCTCATGATGACAGAATAAGTTCCACATGGATATGTTCCAGTTTTCCAAACAATGATATACTTTATTGATCAGAGCTACATGAAGCCTTAAGAGAAAAACGATGCTCCAGACCGAAGTACATTTAAAATCAAGCATTACATTATCCGTGATGAAGTACAGAAAGGAGAAAGTGGTTCTCCAATACATATCTCCATAGTTAAGAAGATAAGCAGACATTTTGGTAAATCTTTTGTCCAAGATGAAAGAGTTTGCGTACTCAATCTGGAGCTTGTCGAGACGAATTCATTATTGAAAAAGGAAGAGATGACTCCCAGGTTGGGAGGGATAAATGATGTATTATTGATTGATGGACAATCATTTTTCGGTTCGAAAAATGGTCTAAGATGAGCAGATTCTTTCCATCTCGGAAAGTGGATTGAGATTTCTGACAGACAGACATTTTCCAGTTCGGAAAATGGTCCAGATTGCTGATGTACCATAAACAACGACTTCCCATTGTGGTTAACATGGGAAGTGGTCTAGGGCAGTCTCTCTTCTTGAGGGTTACTCAAGATGACTATCCCGCTTCACTGTACAACGATTTCCCATTGTGGTTAACATGGGGAATGGTCCGTTTTGGATGTTGGTGAAGGACAGTCATTTCCTTTGGAAATGGTCCAGACAATCATTCCTTAGGGAGGATTCATTCTCTCCAGGTTGCACTTTGTTTAGTGCCAGAGGAATGACCTAGGGTGGGGAATGGTCCAGGTTCAACAATCAGGGACAAACATT
>ML791950.1:343176-356646 GCA_009831015.1 Picea engelmannii
GAAGCAAGAAGAAACCCTAATGAGTTGGCTAATAACCCTAGAAGACATGTCGGCTCAAGAAGATAACTTGTATTAGGTTATTAGCCTCCAAGATAAGAAGTCGGACATAAGAAATAATATATATTGAATAGAAAGATACCCAGAATGAGAAGTCGGACTAGGCAGTTAGCCATAATTACTATAAATACAAGAGGCCAGTCTTCATTCTGGCAGGTAGTCTCAGAATTGCAGAGCAACACTTGTGCGCACTGCAGTGCTCAGTTTTGTGCACAGGTTTGGAGGAGAGCTTCTATTGAGAGGTTGAGAGGAGAAATATACATGGAAGTGCAGTTGGATCTTGGTGAAGAGGAGCCCAGACCAGGTTCGAGGAGTAGTCGCCGATCTCATTGTAAGTAAACATTGTGATATCAATAAAATGAATAGTTTTTCAGTCCCGAAATATGATGTCTCAAATATTTGTGTTTGATTTATGCTTTATTCTAACATCTAACCCATGATTTATATATGAGATGCATTTTTGTAGTTCCATGTTTATCTGTTTGTGAATGCAGGTCAGCCTTAGGAGGAGACTTGTAGTCAAAGGAGAAATCAAACACGAAAGGATTGACACCGGACACAGAGTTAAAATTAAAGTTACCAAATCTTTTCACTTTGTATTTCATGCATGAATGTGGGGTATATTCGAGGTAGTTATAAAAAGTAGGAGACTTTTAGACGGTTAGATCTGCCTACATGTTGAACCCTAATGTAGTCCATAGGGGGGTTTTCCTGCTATAGCATCTATGTTCCTAGGAGATTAAATCAAATGACAAATACTCTAACTAATCAAGTATTAGATTGGCATGTTGCACACACATAAAAGTAAGCACACACATACACATGTACATACATTTGTAAAACAATGTGATCCATAAGATGAATAAAGATGTATATATATATATGTCAAAATGTCAGGAGTACATAGGTGGGCGCGAACGCCTAAAAAATAAGGTTCGGTATACATCACGGGGCTTATTCCCTTAAAAAATATACAAAGGTGCTCATGAAACATAAAAGTCCATCCTATCTAAGCTCGGGGCCTATTGGCCCTATCGTAGTGAACGACAGCATTGGCCAAACGCCGCAAAAGCTGGACCCAAGTTCGTGGCACCCCCACTATATGAGGCTGCATGGAAGGTGGGAGATCCTCGATCTCGGCCATAGGAACTGTATGAGTGAGCATGGTGAGGTTGTGCTCCACTCACCTCAAAATTCTCTCAGCCTCTCCGGCTGGAGGTCCCTCTGTGACTGTTGGTCCATCGACTGTTGCTGGTCCCACCTCTAGTCGAGGACGTCGCTGAGTCCTCGTGAAGTCCATCACGTGCACTGGTCCCACATCTGTACATAACATATACATAGATGTCAGTATTTTGATGCATATAAAAATGATAGATATACAAAAATTAAAATTAAATAACTTTAAAAATATGTTACCTAGCTCTCCTCGCTCCTCTCCGGGAGGCACAGGCATGTCTGGATCTTTGGAAAAGTTGAGTCCAGCGTAGGGGTAGTCCTCTATCGCTGGAATTTGTCATGCCCACCAGTCAAATAATTTGTCATCAAAGGCCTCTATGGTCCTCCCTCCCCCCTGTCATGGCAACAATGTTTCCCATCTACATATTGTTGGGAAGGAGGCCACATGCCCCCGTACAATCTCTCTTGAACTCAGACTAGGCACTCTCTCGAATAAGAACGAGCAAAGGATGGTTCCAAACCCAAAGTTCTTGTTGTTGCGCTTGCGATACTCTGTCAACTGTCTCTTAATGCATGTGAGCATGGTCGTACTCAAGTCGAATATATGTGCCTCCTTGCACTGAATTTCACAATGCATGTGTGCCCATGAAGCCTAGTGAAGGGTCGCGGATCCAGTAATCTACCCAATAAGTAATAGAATCACCCTCAGTGACAAGCTGGCGATCTTGTGAATGGGCACTTGAGAACCTACCTTTTTAGTGTCGGCCTCACTATACATCTTGATGTAGTCCTCAATGTTGAAAGGCCCAAGGGGAAATGTCTGTAGAATGACTAGTTTCCCTCTCCTTGAGAGGCCAGTCAAGAAGCAAATATCCTCAGTCATTGGAGTCAATGACTTTCCCTCTATCATGAATGCGTCTGCATTCGGATGCCAGTAGTCAACCAGGGCATTCAGTAGCCTGGGTTGTGGCCTCATAAACGAAAATTGGAAGAACTTACACAATCCACATTGTTTCAATGCGCCAATGGCAGCAGGGTCCTCATCGACCAGTATATCGATGTCCTCATGTTCCCTCTCCCTCTAGTGGACATACATCTTGTTCCATGGCAGATAAAAAGGGAGTTAGCTCTTGCATTATTAATTTTTTCAAGCCTTTTGAGGGTGTACGTGGGCTATTTTGTCCATAGTCGCATATGTATGTCGACAGACTATTTTATGCCTGCATACATACGCAGGCTGTCCTTGGACAACGCGTGTACACGCAGGGCCGCTCATTTTGGGAGAGCACGCCCCCTAAAAAAAAATGCATAAAGAAGAAATGGAAATGAAGGAGGGATACATTTGTACTTACTTGGTCTGAGCGGAAGTTCGTTTCGTCCTCTGAAGCTCCAAGAATCAACTTCTTTAACAAAGGGGATTTTTTACCTTTTTGTCAATTTTCAAATTACAATGGTGAAAATGAGTTATCAACTTCTATTTATAGACTTTTTTGGCCCTTTTTGCCACTTTTTGACCCCCTTTGTCGTTTTTTCAAGCTTGGAAATCATTTAATTCCATTCTTGAGTTTCTTATTGGATGTTACGATACACTTTGCCTTTTGGTTTGGTAACTTTTTGGGAGATGGGTCACTTTAAAAATCCTTTGGTAAAAGACGTTTTCCAACTTTCTGCATATAAGTTAGGATTTCACCTCCACTTTCTGTATCTCGTTGTCTTTTTCACTTTGCCATAGGATCGAACCCACCAACGTCTGACACAGAACCATCATTGTTGCTTTAGAAGTGTCGTGATTAGGTGGTACAACCTACATTTACATGGATTCCCTGGATAGATCCTTGTTGCATTTTGGCGTCCATACCGTCTATAATGACTTTAGGCTCGGTAGTCCTTGTTAGTCCTATCATGATTACAATATTGAGCCTCATTCGCCTGGTGCACCATCACTCTTGGCCTCACTCTTGGGACTCCCAAAATGAGCATGCTTTGTTGTCTTTCAAGCTCACTTTGAAATTTGAAAGAAACATCTGATGAGACTGTATTTACGATTTTTGATGTTGTCTGGATTAGTTGAGAAAAGAAACCTTCTGGAGTCTTCTTTAAGACCTTTTCAGACTCTCTAAACATGAAAATATTGTCGAGTGATCTTGTTTCCCTTCACGCTCGCCAAAATCAAATCTGAAGGCACGCCTGTCCGGTGGTAGTTTACCCCTTTTTCGGTCTAGATGGTCAATTGTACGAATAAAGGTATACTCTAGGAACCTCGATTCACTAGAAGAGTATTCTCAGGTATAAGTTTAACCCTTTTTTGGGCCTAAGGGACTAAATTTACGAAAAAGGAACATTCTCCTTGGTTTTGGTTTATCACCTTTTTTGGGCCTTGGAGATTACTTACGAAAAAGGAACCCCCACAGAGTCCATAGTTAAGCTCTTTTCAGACTCCCTAAAATTGAAAATATTGCCAAGTGACCTTGTTCCTTCACACTTGTTAAATTGGTCCAAAAGAACATCTGCTGGCATGAGTTTACCCCTTTTTCCAGCCTGCAGATTATGGAGGAAAAATGTAGGCCTCAGGAGATTCGTCTCACCGAGAGATTTCTTCTCAATACCTTTTATACTTTTTTGAGCTAAGGGGACTAAATTCATAAAAAGGTCGTGAGTCCATAGTTAAGCACTTTTCAGACTCCTTAAAATTGAAAATATTGCCGAGTGATATTGTCTTTGTCACACTCGTTAAAATGGTTTTGAATAGATGTCTTTTCGGGTGCCAATTTACCCCTTTTTTGAACCGACTAGACTATCTCCGAAAAAGGTATCCCTTGGAGTCTTCTTTTACATTTTTTCAGACTCTCTATACGTGAAAAAACTACCGAACTTACCTTCTCTGGGATCATTAAAATTACATTGAAGGGGGTTTCACTGTGTCTTTTTAATCACATTTGCATCTTTGCATCTTTGTCCAAATGTCGGCTCCATGTTGCTCTCAACTAAACCTTTGAAGCATGCCTTATACGCAAGCCTTGTAGCACTTTGCCTCTGTGACCTGACACCTTGACCCATGGAGGAATTTTCCCCGAGTGTCCTTTTCCTGCACATGTCTCCTTGCTCTAAGCATTAGTGTGTTCGTGACACTTGAAACTAGTATGCTTGCTTGCGACACTCGTTCGTCCTTTGTAACGTACCATTCTTTTATTCTTTTTCAAGATCTTTAAAAAATTGAAAAAGAAAAAAAAAGAAAAAACCCAAAAAGAGGGGATGGGAAATATATATTATTTTTTGGCAGCACAATGAGCCTCCCTTGGAAAAATAAAAAAATCACATCTTTCATTTGTTCATCAAGCATTGGGATCTAATATGACCTTACTAAGTTGTTCTCTCTACGTAGAGATGTGTCCTCCTCCGTTTGGTTACTCTTCCAAACACATGGAGAGTTTGCATTGCCTCCTGCATCGTGAACTTATGTCAATGTCATGCTGCCTGAGTCTAATCATCTTTCGTGCTTTTGTCCAAGGAAATTTTCACCCAACCTGAGTCGCCCTTTCTGCAGTTTTTCTCTTAACCTCATGACCCAACCATCCCGAAAGTCCAATCAAGTACTGATTTAAAATCAACGAAGTTCTCTGCCTGATCATCAAGATCCTATTATCTTTTCCCAACGAGCCGTCGAAGACCTCTGGGTAGTGAAGTCATACACTCACATTGTACTCCTAATTGAGTTTGGAATATCTTGAAGTTGTTGCTCGAGCTATGAAGACCTCATCTCCAGCCATCAGGCGTTATTGGCTTCTTGAAGATGGATACTATACTTGTATATCTTTGATTTTGAGATGTAGATCTGTTGTGTATTGCTCGCGGCTACAATTTATATAGTTATATGACATGGATCTGCTGTGTATTCGATTGGCGACCATGATTTATTTCATCCCGAGCATGGGTATGCCCGTCTCAGAGAGACAATTATTATTTTTGCAGATGGCACCTCCCGAACTCTGGTCCCAGGCTCACTCAACTTCGTACATTGGTGAAGATTTTGTAATGTGTTTCGGCCATCATATGCTCTTCTGACCTCACACATTAGGGGGCATGTGTTATAACCCTAAATTTCTCTACACATGCATACATGGCCTTTGGCCCTCTTACTTGCATTTTTTTCCAAAAGACTAATGAGTAGCTCTTCTTAAAAACCAATTTTTTGAAGGTGTATGCGCCCTGCACCAATACTGCTCATGTACATATACTTGGTGCACCACTACAAATCGCGTACATATGCATGCTGCACCATTACGACCCGCATATACTTGCAAAAGTTGCAAGGAATTCATTGAGATTACAGGTTATTGGGTAGTTTCCCAACTAATCCACCTACTATTGCCCGTCACCCAACCGAATAACCATCCTTTTGTCATATAAAAGGAGGTGTTGGGGTCTCATTTCCCTCATAAGCATAAGAACAATGAAACTCTGCCTGATTTCACTTCCCCTCCTTGCCCAAGATATTGAAGCCCTTTTGTGAGAATTGCCTAGCATTCCATTATTAGCCCTTCTTCCCCCATCAGAACCCATTCACTTCCTAAGAAGAGATCAAAAGGTTGATAGGAGAAGCCATACAAAATGTGCACTTGGAGCTTGGTGAAGAGGAGCCCAGACCAGTTTCGAGGACTGGTAGTCGTCTTTGATTGTAAAGGTATAATCATTGAGTTATTAATAAAATAATTACTTTTCCCGTTCCAAAACATGGTGTACTGAATGATTTTATTGATATATGTTTTGACATTATAACATATAACCCTAACTTTTATATGGAATAACATGCTTGTAGTTTTCTATTTGTCAATCTTTGGATGTAGGTCAACCCTGGGAGGAGGCGTACAATCAACAAAACTTTCAAGCGTGAGGGGATCATCACCAGACGTGGAGTAGAGGTATAGTTACACGATCTCCCTCATATTTTATTTTTTTGTATTAGTTTTGGTATGTTTGGGATAGTTTAGAGAAGTAATTTACTTTTAGACGGTTAATTGATCTGCCTACATTTGGAACCCTGGTGTAGTCATAGGGGGGGTTTTCCCGCTAGCATCCATACACATTTCTCTCTTTTTTTCTTGCTTTCTTAACTCAAACACTTTCCCAAGTTGATTTTACTCAGCCCCCATGTGCCCAATAACTATGGGATGTTACCACTCACACCCACCCTCTTACATGTATTCAATGATTGGTTTTGGGAACACTCAATTAGAAATTAGTAGGTTCATATACAAATAACAATTTTAGGAAAACAAGTGGAATTAATACACATGGGTAACCCCCCCTTGGACCCCTCTTGGCATTTCTGTTAGATCCTCCCCTCTCTTATGGATTAATTCATCCCCCATATTTGTCCATGTCCCCTTAGCAGTTGGCATCACATTTTATTATTAACATTGAGAAGTACAATTTACATATTACATTGTTTTGACCGTAGCCACATTATATCTACATAAACATTAATTAATCTGGGGATTATAGTGGGGATGTTACATTCCCCCTCCTCTACAATTATGCGTCATCCTCGGTGCACACTATGACAGTATACATATATGCAAATTTACACCACAATACTTAGAAAATAAAATTCTATAATTTTACAATTCCAGTAGTAGTTCCAACAATGATCTCCTATTCCTCTCAACTCGTTGACCCAAGGAATGCACCATTCATTTATCAAGGAAAATCCAAGGAATGTACCATTTGTTTATCAATATTAACCCAAGGAATGAGATATTCTTTTATCAGGGTCCCTAGTGCAATTGGCTAGGACTCCGAGATGTGGTTTCATAACTCTAGCTGCTCAAAATGGAATTTTTCTTTCTGTTTTCTTCAAAATTATCAAAAATTTGTGGGTATTATTCCCACATGTTTTCTTCATGCTCCCATGTAGAATATTTAGGACCATAACATGTCCATTGAAGCTTTACCAACCCTATGGCCTTGTTCCTAAGCACTTTGACAATTACAATTGCTTCTAATTCTAGATCGTGGGTAGCATAATTATTTTCATGCTCTTTTAATTTTCTAGACTCATACCATACCACATGATATTTTTGACTAAGGACTCCATCAAGCCCTTCCTTGCATGCATAAGTGCACAAAAAAAAATCTTCATCCAGATCTACAATATTCAATATTGGCACACTTGTCAATATTTTCTTCAACTGTTGAAAACTCTCTTCACACTTGGAAGTCCATTCAAACTTCACTCCCTTATTTTGCAAAGAAGTGACTGGACATGCAATCTTTGAGAATCCTTTTATGAATCTTCGATAATAACCGACAAGACTGTTGTAGTTTGAGAGATAGAATGGTAAGCTATTGGTAGAACCTTACACATAGCATAACATGCTACAACATCATATATAAAATGACATAGAAATACAGACAAACATACACAAATGAAGAAAGAACCATCAATGCATTTTATTGTAGCCAACACATCCTATATTTTTCCATTACACACACATACATGCATACATATATATATATATCTCTATGTGCGGGGTACAATTACCATTCGGTTACATTCTTTAACTGATTGGTCGGTCAACTCTAATTGCCTAATCGATTGACTTCCTAACCGACTACTGCAGTCGACTTGGCTAGTTGATTGTTGGGTCTAGTCGATAGAGACAACTAACCCCTACAACATATCCCCCCCCATCAATTCCTTGCTCGTTCCAAGCAAGGGGGGAGTATGGATAATATTTTGAAAATTTTGACAAAATTATTACAATGTGAGAAGAGAGAGAATGATAGAAGAGGAGAAGAATTCAATGTCGATTGGTGCTGGAGTCTTCGTATTAGACTTGCCATGGGTTATTTTCCTGAGGAATATCCCATTCATGCATTATGAAATTTGGTGGTAGGGGCGTTGATTTGACTTGGTAATATTATTTTTCCGAACCTTCAATGAATACTTATGGAGTTATGGACTGATGACTGGCAGTAGGAATGTTCAACTCGTATGACACATGGTTGAAAAACTAAAAGTTGTTATGGTACATCGATGTGGCCCCTACTTGTTATGGTTGTGGTAATCCCTCAAATGTTGTCTCGTAAATAGTGGGTGTTGTTTGCAATAGATGCTGAGAAAAAAAATGACATTCTTCAAAGGAGTTTTGTGCTTCTATTTTGATTGACTTTAGTTTTCCTAAGAAATCCAACTTGTCGATCAATGGAGCTTCCTATACTAGGATCGACGTTGGGTCATATTTCACTTCAACTTCCTTTGTTTTTCCTTTGATCAGTTCAAGATGTTTATTGGATTGATCTGTTTCCATTTGTGCCTTAGTGGCTTCTCTCAACCATTCCTTTTCTTTCTTTGTCAACTCTTCCTAGGCTGATTTCTCCTTTGCAATATGAGTTGGCTATGGTTGCTCAAGTTTTTGAGTCAGAGGTAAGTTCTCTTATTTTATTTAAGTCAACAAATATTTTTCTTTGGGATTTAAGTTTGTTGTAAGTGGATGAAAAGTATGTCAGCCAGTTGTTGAGTACTGTATTCAATATTTGTTAGAAAAATAGAATCGCAGAGCAATAAAATAAAAACAAATGCAGAAATAAAACACAGAAGATACATAATACAATATAGACACATATATACATGGTTCATCCAATGTGGGCTACGTCCACCAGAGAAATTGTCAAGTCCTTCCTTTTTATTATCCATTAAATGAAGGGATACAACCTACAACACACCCGTTGTAAATTCCTCTTCTTTCTTTCACAGTATCCTCTCTTAGAATACAATATTCGCAAGGATGCATAGCCGCAATACATTTCCCTCATAAAAGAGGGTTTTCTTCTAGGAAAAAAAAACCTAACATATCTTCTACTGTCAGATCTGCGACCTTATAATGAACAGTTCAGATTTACTAGGAAATTACAATATACATTTACAAGGCAATTTTTCCTTCGGGGGCTTCTCCCCCGAACCTCTGCATGGAGAGGTGTACAATCTTCATGGGGTATAAACACAACTGAAAACAAATACCTATGAAACATGAAGATAATCAGGCTCCACAACCAACAATCTCCCACTTGGAGACCGATCACAACAACTCCACTTTTGTTGTACCTGTTGGACTATACTCCACCTTGGACGTGGAAAATTTCTCATCTTCACCTTCATGCTTGAAGACCAACTAAAACTGAGCAGGAACTTAGTTTCTCCCTGGTTACTCCCTTTGTTAACATGTCTGTAGGATTTTGGCTAGTGTGTATCTTTTGCAATTGTTGGAGACGCCTTTGTTTTTTCTAGCACGTCTTGAATTTCATGTCTTAATGCTAGAAATCGAAAGATGGTTTTCGTATTTTCCATCTGTGGTTTAAAAATCTCTGAAGTCTTATCACGCAAGCAACGATAATTATTGTACTCTCGAGGTGAGTTCTACTTTTCATCAAAACTTTTCCCCCTTTGTTCTACCTCGGGATTTCGTAGGTTGGATGCTATAGATCACGTAGTTCACAAGTCCCGAGCAGGGAAATAGTGAAATCACTTTAAATTTCTACCCAGGACAGTAACGGGAGTAAAATTTTCCTAAATCATGATTAAACAACATCGGGTTTTCGCACCTCGGCGTTCACTAAATCCAAAAGTCTTATTGTCGTAGCCCCGATAGCTGAAACCATGAAGTCTGTATTTTAGTAACCCGTGTCAAGGTTAAAGGTAAAAACTAAGCCATGGTTAAGTATCGTCGGCAATTCACCACTCGTCGGCAATTCGCCACTCGGCGTGTTCTCTTTTAAAAAGATACACTGTCTAAGCCCTGAGTCGCGAAGTCGCGATAAAGATATGAACATAATTAATTAAACACTTAATTCGAGTTTATCCTCCCTTTTAATTAAAACGTATCATCGCGATCTCGCGGTTTCGCAGCTCGACATGCAAACTCTCCGGAAACTATACCTTCGAAGCTCTGAGTCGCGATATGGTGATATAAATAATTACGTAATTAATTAAGTGCCTAATCACAATTACATTTTTATTAACCAAAGTAAATCATCGCAATTTAGGGTGTTAGAGGTTCAAAGGGTTAAAGAAAAAATTCCCGATACAACGAGTACCAAAATATTAATTAACTTTGGTAAAACCGATTAATTAAGCTAAACCAACATCTCCCATGATTTGATGCATGCAAAATTTACGAGGCAGTGTTAATTCTTCCTTACGCCAACTGACATTTCAAACCGCCAAAATTTATGGCATTAATTAGAAATAAGGCGAATCGACAAATAAAGATTTGGGTTTTTATTGCTAAATTTATTTCTAAACGTGATTTGACTGATCTGTTCTTAAAAAGTACCGAGTTTTCGAATATATAGAGCTGTTATTCGTTATAACAAATTCATTTCTATAATACGCAGGGCACACTTTCTCAGCGAGCTAACTTCTGTATGTATACATATTTTTATCGCAGAAGAGCTAAAGCAGGATCTCCCGTCATGGCCCCGCGAAAAGCATCTAAAGCCAGCGTTGAGGTTGCAGGACAAGGTTCAGACAATGTCGCTGATACTTCACCTCGAAGTGTCGACTCTGTCCCGAACTGGTCATTCGTTTCTGATGTTCTGTAGGCCGAATTAGTGGATTATTCTGATGATTCCAGTGACAATGAAAAATATGACATAACCACTAAATATAAGATTGTCATTCAATCGGGAATGCATAAAGTAGCGGCCAGGCCACGACTGCTCCCCTACTATGATATGGTCCGATGGGCATTAGACCATGTGGACATACCAACCAGAACCATCATCAATGAGCAGAAGATCGCCATCGGGACTTTCAAACCTGAACATCTGCAAGCTATGTACAAGTCGCCCACAACATCCGACCTTACATATGATGCTGAATTATTGGAAGACTTCATACAAAAGGAATGTGTGTAGTATGAAAAGACTATGTCTAGCCTAATAAGAGATTGGGTTTTGCACCCTGCGAAGTTCAGGGCAGACAGTCATGGTATATATTCAATAGCTTCCTTGGAACCATAGTTCAAGTATGTAGATATGATGACATGCAGACTATATGGGAGAGAGGACACCTCACATTTATTTCTTCAATGGGTGCCTCTAATACATTGAGTCGTCGAAGGCTGTTCCTTCGACTGGGCGAAAATGTTGTCTGATAGCTTGACCAGTCGAGTTACAGAGTATCGGGCGCAGAAAGAGAGCGGAAAGATTTCTTCATTTTTTATGTCTGCATACATTATGGACGCCGTATGCTTTCTAACACCATTTCCCTTAATGAGACGGAGTTGGACTCTAACAGAGGCCGAGCCCATCCATGTCTATCATTCGAAAATGTGGGAAAAGGAAGCGACAGATTTCGTGTATGAAATCTTCAACTGGGTGATGGTACCTCTGCATGTCACTATTTTCGGCCACCCGCCGCCCAGGATCTCAGACAATATAGTGATGAATTTGAGTAGTATAGTTGACTGGTATGTAGAAGCCAAATTCTCATATCTTAGAGTTTTCGAGGCGTCTTTTCCCCCACATGCATTACCATTATTTATCCCCGACAAGATGGCTTGTCGCGAAGTTGATAGACAAACAATAATCAGTGGCATAAGCAAGGAGCTTAAGGGATACTCAAAAAAGGTATGGCCACCTTTTCCTATTCATTTAAATTCATATTCTTTGTTAGATTTCAAGCATGCCAAAGCTGAGGAAACAACCCTGGAAGACCTAAAATTGGTCCTTATTGAATTCAAGAAGAACGATCCGCAAATGGTTGTGAGTAATCATTTGGCCAGTTGCGGACTCAAGAGATTTGAACACGAAAATTCGCCCTCGAATGACATTTTCCGAGGCGCAAGATCTATGCCGAGATTTTAACTCAGATACAAACCTTGGCACCTGAAGAGAGGACCGATGTTCTGAAATTCCAAGAACATCGACGTAGTTGTCTTCCCGCAGTATTACGGGGTGAGAATCCGAGTACAATGGAGGTGAAACAAAAAGATGCCGAAGGCTCCAAAGATGAAACTCCCAGTCAAGAAAAACACTAGGACGAGGAAGAACAAGCTAAGAGCCCGAAAACAGAGATAAAGACTCCCGAACCGCCAAAGAAGCAAAATCCGGTTACTACCCCGGGACAATCAGCAAAGAAAATCGAAGATCCTATCGCATCTATTACTCCCTTGTAGTCAACTCAAGGAAATATTGACGCAGGTTGGATCTTAAATGAAGAATTGAGGCCTATAAGGGTGGAAGATCTCCCTCCAAATGAGTTCTTCTTTGATAAGAAGAGAAAGGTAGTGGTAAAGAGAGAATTCTATCAGGAAGGGGAATCGACAACCAAGAAATACAAAGTATTGACTGATGGGAAGGACAAGAAGAATGAACAGTTCACGACGGAAATAGCTGGGCCATTAGGGGCATATGCCACAAAGAACCAATTTTCAGTCGGGGTTTTGAAAAACCAGTTGAAACGAAAAAATCGCCTCATCAAAACCCTAGAAGCCAGACTAGCCACAACAACGGAAGCTGCCAAAGACCAGGCGAGCATAGGAATAGAGCAAGCAAGGTTGGCCGATAAAAGTGAGATAGAGCTGCTCAAGACTAAGATCGAACAAGCACAATTGGTGGTTCGGGATGGTCAGATGCAAGCGGGCCAACAAAAAGATTTGATCGAACAACTACATGCTAGAGTGGAAATCGTCGAAAGTAAAGTGATAAATATCAGGATGTTCCAGTCCCAGGTGATGGAGATTCGGAGCAGAGTTTCTGCAGCCCAACGAAATTTACTCGCCAAGGAAGAGGTGATTTGGGACAACTGCCTGCTGGTTGATCAAGTTTTGGAAAATCTATCTGTTAGAGAAAGAGAAGCTGGAGTAGCATAGGTCGCCTTTCAAGAGGCTGTGATAGCTACAAACAACAGGGAATCAGGAAGTACTCCCAGGTTTACCATTTCGGAGTAGACCAGAGGAAATATTTTATTAAAGGAATGGGAACACAACATCTCGGAAGGTAAGCTGCAAGCCAAGAGGGTAACAAAATCCTTAGAAGAGGATTTCAGTTCTATAGATGGTAATCTGCTAGGCATTGATAGCGGAGGCAATGCCGAGGCATTAATTCAAATGAATATGGAAAAAATCTCACTTGATTTAAATGAAAAAGAAGAAAGATATTCAGCTGAGATCTCACAAGTGACTATGGCAGACATAGTCCAAATAGATAAATGTATGATTAAACCAAGTGTGCAAT
>ML791950.1:369894-388286 GCA_009831015.1 Picea engelmannii
GATTGTAATAGAGGTTTTACATTTTGAGAGTTAATATAAAGCAAATCCGAAGATTCTCAATTCCGTCACGACTGTGTTATGAGTTTGTTTTCTTGTATCTCATTTTTCGTTTCATTTCATATTCGTATCTGATGAATGCTTCGCTATAATTTAGTGCAACCTCTACTATAGTGAATGAATTTTGGTTTTCTATATTGTTTACTATTTTTACTCTGTACCAGCTATCAGCAGGTATAAGACCAGTCAACATTTTCAGAATTCTATATATATTTTATGCTTCATTGGGTTATTTCCTTACATTTTTCTTCTTCTGTTTATACGTGAGATTCTCCCTTGATAGGATCCTTACTCGATAGATAGTTAAATGTTTTCTCCCATCTCATACATTTTATTAAAATATAACCTAGTTACGAGAAAGAGCCTTTGATTTGCACCCCGTTTTTATTCCTGAAACTGTAAAATCTTTTTTATACGACCGAATTGAGACAACACTTAAATTCCCTCTGAGGTTTCCTTATTTTTACTGTTCATCCATGACTGTCCCTGTACCAACATAGCCCAATATCGAACCCAGATTATCAAATCAAACACACATTGCCTTAAACCTTGTCATAACTATTCTTAAAATAGCCACTACACGGGTTGAACTCGAATGTTCATGGGCAACAATTGAACAAGATATAAACATATAGGAACAATTGGAAGCTAGACAATGCCAACACAGAAATCATCCCTAGTTTCCCTTGCCGAAGGTTGACGTTTCTCTTTTCTCTACCCTTTACCCACTTTCAGATGCCTAGACATTGTACTTCTAAGCCTTAAGTACAGACTCTGGAACAACACCAACTTCAAATGTCCATCTTCCAAGACAGATTGTATGAAATGGTACATGAGTTGTATATGCTTAGTATTCGAATGGAAGGTTGAGTTATTTGCAATATGAATGACACTCTCACTGTCACAGTACAACCTACTATTATCTTGCTTCTTTCCCAATTCCTCCATAAGCTTATGTAACCATATCATCTCTTTACTAGCCTCTGTAGCAACAACATACTCTGCCTCTTTTGTTGAAAGTGAAACAACCTTTTGTAGTTTCAAAATCCAACTTACTGTTGTTCCACTTACAGTAAAAACATACCCTGTGGTGCTCCTCCTGTTATCTTTATCACCTTCCATATCTAAATCAACATATCTATGTAGAACAATGTATGAACCTCCAAAACATAATGCATGAGTAGCATAAATTTTCAAATACCTGAGAATCCACTTCACTGCCTCCCAATGTTCTTTACCTAGATTGTTTATATACCTACTCACAACTCCCACTGCATGTGAAATATCTTCTCTTGTGCAAACCATCACATACATCAAGTTTCCACCTGCTGATGAATCAGGGACCCTGGACATATATTCTATCTCCTCCTGTGTCTTGGGACACATTTATTTGGTTAATTTGAAATGGCTGGCCAAAGGTGTACTAATTGATTTTGCATTCTGCATTCTAAACCTCTCCAACACCTTCTCTATGTACTCACCCCGAGACAATGTCAAATTGCGATTTTTCCTATCTCTTGTTATTCTCATACCAAGGATTTTCTTTGCAACAACCAAATCCTTCATTGCAAATGAATTAGTTAATTTCTTCTTGAGCACATTTATATCTTGTATATTAGACCTTGCAACAAGCATGTCATCTACATACAATAGTAAGATAATATAACTTCCATTTTCTAGTTTTTTAAAATAAACACAATGTTCATAATGATATCTACTATAACCTTGTGCTGTCATAAACCTTTCAAATTTCAAATACCACTGCCTTAGAGATTTATTTAAGCCATACAAGCTATTCTTCAACCTGCATAACAAATTTTCTTTCCCTTTGACCTCATACACCCGTGGTTGTTGCATATAAATCTCTTCCAACAAATCCCCATGGAGAAAAGTTTTTTTTACATCTAACTGTTCAAGATGTAAATCTTCTACTGCCACAAGACTTAAAATAGTCCTAATTGAAGTCATTTTAACAACATGAGAAAATATTTCATCAAAATATATACCTTTCTTTTGTGCAAAACCCTTTACAATAAGTCTAGCCTTGTACCTCTTTTTGCCTCCATATTCTTCCTTCAACTTGTAAACCCATTTATTCCGCAATGCTTTTTTTCCTACAGGCAACTGAACCAAATCCCAAGTCTGGTTATTTACCAGGGAATCCATTTTCTCTTTCATGCCTTTCTCCCACTTCTTTTTAGTGTTTACCTGCGTTGCCTCTTCATAACATTCTGGTTCACCATAATTAGTCAACAATAAATAATACAATGAAGGAGAGTATCGTTCAGGGGGTCTACTTAACCTGGTAGATCTTCTAACAACACTTGCAAGAGTTTGAGGTACATGTTGCTCCTGTTATTGTACATTTTTGTTTTCTGGTACCTTTGGAATTTATTTTTTAGCGATCTCATCAAGCACCGTGTATTTTGGTTTTTCTTTTTCCTATTTATTTCCCTACATCTGATCTTTGTACATGACCTTCTCATTGAATATGAGATCTCTACTCCTAATGATTTTGTGATTTTCATAATCCCATAAGATATAACCAAAATCATTAACACTGTATCCAATAAAGGTACTCTTCTTGGATTTTGTCTCAATATTTGTTCTGTTTTCTTTATCAATATGGAAAAATGCTTCACAATCAAAAGTCTTCAAAAAAGAATAGTTTACCTTTTTACCTGTCCATGCCTCCTATGGAATTCCACCATTGAAAGAGATTGAAGGTCATCTCTTTATTAAGTAAACAAAAATATCTACAACATCTTCCCAGAATTGTAAGGGCAAACCAACATGCAGTCTCATACTCCTTGCACACTCCATGATTGTCCTGTTCATCCTTTCTGACACACCATTTTCTTGTGGTGTTCCTGGAACTGTCTTATCTCTACGAATCCCATGGTATGAACAATAATCATCAAACTCCTTGCTGCAATATTCACCTCCATTATCTGATGTGAGACGCTTCAACCTTTTTTTTGTCTCATTCTCAACCAAAGCTTTCCATTTCTTAAAAGTATAAAAAACATAGGATTTTTGTCGAATGCAATAAACCCAAGTTTTTCTAGTTGCATCATCAATAAAAGTAACATAATAAAGAGATCCACCAAGAGATGATACATGAGTTGGTCCCCATACATATGTATGCACAAGATTTAACCTTTCACTCTTCTTTTCTTTTCCGACTCTGAGAAGTATGACTCTTATGTTTTCCATAAACACAATGCTCATAGAAATCCAAATCAATTTGTTTAAGATCTAGAAACAAATTTATTTTGCGAAGTATCTGCATCCCCTTCTCACTCATGTGTCCAATCCTATGATGCCACAATGTTGTATCCACTCATGTAGAAGCTAAAGAGATAAAATAATAATATTACCAGTACATAAATACAATGTACCTACCTTCTCTCATTTTTCTATCACCGATGATCCTTTGGTGACCTTCCACACCTTATTTGTAAATTTAGATATACAACCTTCACTTGCCAACAACCCTGTTGAAATTAGTTTTTTCCTTAAATCTAGAACATGTCTTACCTCTTTCAACAACCAGTGGTTTCCATTCCTTTTCTTTATTTTTACCTTTCCCATTCCAACAATTTTGCATGGTGCATCATCACCCAAATGAACCTGTCCAAAATCACCTTGAACATAATCTAGAAAATGTTTACTATGGGGTGTGGCATGAAATGAATCCCCTAAATATACTACCCAAGAATCATAAATATTATCTATAGAAAGAATCAAAGCATCTTGTAACACATCACCCGTTACATTTTCTTCCTGATTTTTCTCATGTTGTTCATCTCTTTGTTTCTTTGGAGATTTGCAGTCTTTCTTCAAATGTCCTTTCTTCCCACAATTCCAACACTTTATCTTTCCTAGTCTAGATTTGGATCTTCTCTTCCTAGAATTCCCATGGTTCCCTGAGCCCTTTCCTCTATCCTTTTGTGTTCCCCTATTCTCCATGTTTAACACATTACCTGATGTATCACATGTGCTTTTCCTCCACATTTCCTCGCAAATGATAACACCAACAACATCATCAAATTTTAAAGTGTTTGAACCAGAGACAGAGTTACTCACAACCATGACCAAGCCGTTCCAACTTTCTGAAAATGAGCACAAGATTAGAAGAGCCCCAACCTCATCATCAAAGTCCACTTTTACATAACTTAATTGATTAGTAACCGTATTAAATTCATTTAAATGATCTGCAATAGACCCACCTTATGACATCTTCATATTAAATAATCTCTTCATTATAAATACCTTATTGGATGCCGAGGGTTTTTAATATAGTTTAGCCAATGCCTCCATCAACTCCTTTGTTGTCTTTTCTTTCGAAATATTGAAAGCCACCAACGATGCCAGGCTCAATCGTATCGTTCCTAGTGCCTTTATGTCAAGAACCTCCCATTCTTCGTCCTTCATGGTTGTCGACTTATTTGTTATTCCACCCAATGCTAGGAATAGATCCTTCTGATATAAATAATATTCCATCTACATCTTCCATAACTGGTAGTTTTGGCGGTTAAATTTCCCGACCCTAAGCTTTCCATCTTCCACCATTACTCCCACTCGAACCAGTAACCCTCTTTTCCTGCGAGTTACCTTTCACTCTGATACTAGTTGTTAGAAAAACAAAATCACATAGCAATAAAATAAAAACAAATGCAAAAATAAAACATAGAAGATACACAATACAATAGAGACACATATATACGTGGTTCACCCAGTGTGGGCTACGCCCACTAGAGAAATTTCCAGGTCCTTCCTTTTTATTATCTAGCAAATGAAGGGATACAACATACAACACACCCGTTGTAAATTCCTATTCTTTCTTTCATAGTCTCCTCTCTTAGAATACAATATTCACAATGATGCATAGCCGCAATACATTTCCCTCATAAAAGAGGGTTGCCTTCTAGGGAAAAAAACTCTAACATAACTTCTACCATCAGATATGCGACCTTATAATGAACGGTACAGATTTACTATGAAATTACAATATACATTTACAAGGAAAATTTTCCTTCGGGGGCTTCGCCCCAACCCCCCCATGTCGAGGGGTGTACAGTCTTCATGGGGTATAAATATGGCTGAAAACAAATACTTATGAAATAAAAATATAACCAGGCTCCACAACCAACACTATTGTTTCCCACGAAGTAATCTAGTCGAGTTTTTGTTGAACCTCTTTGAATTTTTCAAACTTCGACTGGAGAACTTCTATTGTTTGTTGGGCCAGTCCATCCTGGTTCTCTCTCAATATTATGCGGTTTAGTTTTTTAAGATCCTTATTTTCTTGTCTTAGATGCTTGATTTGTGCTTGGTTATTAGTGCATGTGTTGATGATTGCTTCAATCAACCATTTCATTGCTATTAATGTGTCGATTCCTTCTGTCGGATGGTCGATGTCTAATTTTTCTTTTGCAAGCAGTACCACATTTGTTAGTATTTGTTTCTCTTTATTCTTTCTTGTTGCAAGTCAGGTGTCATCTCTTAAATCCTTCTTCCATCGATTTGTTACTTCTTTGGACACCTCATTATATAGGTTCATCATTTGGGCATCCGACGCCACTGTAGGGTCAAATATTGTTTCTTCTAGTGGTGTTGTTGACTCAACTAGTTTAAATGTTGTGAATGTGAGTGCCTTGGAAGTACTTCTTCCCCTATGTGCAATTTTCTTTTCCTTTCTTTTCTCTCCTAGATTTTGTTCGTTGTGCTCCCCTGACTCAAGTTGTTTGTTGTTGTCCTTTTTTTTTTCTCATTTCCATCCTCTCGTTGATCTTTTGTATTGGTAGGCTTTGTAATTTTAATCTGTTCTGGAGGATCTGAATGGACTTCAGGAGGGTTTTTTGGAGGGTTATTTGGTATTTGGGGTGATCCTCTACCATCGTTACCTTCTTTCTGTTGTTTCTCAACTGGTCAATTGAATTTTTATGATCCTTCTACTAATATTGTTTGCTTTTTCTTGCTTCCTCACTAGATTTTGTTGGAGATATTGGATTATTCAATGGATGTGTCTCAACTGACTTTTGCACATGGGGATTTTGATATGATCCTTGAATGTCTGTACTTTTTTCTCCTACCTATTTAGGTGTACCTATTATTGTATGTGAGTTGGGATGGCCTGACTGGATTGCCTTGTTTGGGTCGACATCCAGTTGGGTTGAGTCGGGAATTGTTGATTTATTTTCTCTATTGAGGCATTCTTCAATTGTGGTGTTTTTCTTGGTGACTCCATTCTACAAATTCCCATTGATCTCTTCCGACCCCAACTGTTCTGTGCTTCCTTCCTTGCTATTTTTGGGCAGGGTGTCTGAAATTATAGCATCTGATGATATTTGTTGTCGACCTTTCTTTGCTTTCTTTTTCTGTTATGCTACCTCCCTTGTTGTTCTTTTTATTTCAATAATTGTTGTAGGCTTAGGTGGAGGAGACTCTCTTGTGATATCGATTGTTCCTGCTCTCGACCGCTTCTTGTTTGGAATGGTCTTGATGTTGGGATTAGGTCGAATAAATTTTGACCGACGGGTTGCAATGGGAGTCGACCGACCCATGATTTGTTCCTACTGATCCTCCAGCCTTTGTTTTTTCTATCGCCTTGTTTCGACCTGCTTGTCCAAATCTTCTCTATATTTCTTGGCTTGGGCAGGCATTATGATAATATTTTCCATGGCTTCTTTGAACTGGGGGCCGATGCTCGACTTCAAGATGTTTTGGGTAATTGCTTGGTCTTTTTCTTTTTTTTCGAGTAATTTCAACTAGCTTATTGGTAAAGAAAACAATTTTTTCTTTCATTTGAGGATCATTAAAATAAAAATCCATACCCATATTGAATTTTTCTTTCCATAGGATGTCTATGTTTTCATGTAATACATTAGGGTTGATAGCCTGCTTTTCCTTAGCCAATTTTTCTTGTTGTTTCCATTTATTCAGAGTGCTCTTTGATGGAATTCCACGTTTCGTGTCTGAATTTGCTACAAATGGAACAATGTATAAGGTCGTGTCTCTTTCTTTGTCATGTTATCCATAAATTAGAGGGTTTAGGATGGTCAACTTATCACTAAGAACCTTTGGTGAAATGTGGGTTTGAACCCCCATTTGTATTTCAAGTTCTTGGAATATTTGGAGTTTACTCGGCTAATACTCAAGCTCTTCTGGAGTCAGAACCCCATTGACTCCACACCATACCTTGGTGAAACCAAGATTTAGTTGAATGTGAGCACTTGGTGGCAAGGCTTGATAGATTTTTTGTTCTACTCTCCATATAGGAGAGACATTCTTTACATGATTTGTCCAATGCTTAAAAATCACTTCGGTAAGGGGAGACTCTGAGGGTCCGACTAATCTTAGTGAAAAATTCATGTAATTATCCATAGTCAGGATTTGTTTTTAAGTGAATGTGGGTTCCCCTATTGGGATTACTTCGCTCATGGCGAACCAAATCAGAAGTGACAAAAATTTGATAGCCCAATCGGTCTCTTGACACTCCTCGCAGTTAATTTTGATGAGTGTTGCGAAGTTCTCTACCCAGTCGAATCATGCCCCCGAATGAAGAATTTGGTTGATTGGCTCCAACATTGTGAGCTTCACATTTGAAGCTCGACCTGTAGTTGTGAGGAATAATGAAATGATTATGCATTTCCATTTTGCATGGGGGTTGGTGACTCTATTTATTAGCATCCCTTTTGAATTTTTGGTTGAAGTTCCTCCCGTGAGAACCTGCATCCGGTCATTGGAATTTAGGGTTTTTATCACAGACGTACATCTGTGTGGTATCTCGGTGATTCTATGGACCATAACTCCAATAATTATGATTGGGTAATTTAACCAGAGATGCCCAATGTGATATCGACTGATGAAGAACTTCACTGCTTATTCTTTCTAGTCGACAAACTTTTCAACTTGTGGTGCATCCAGAAAATGTCGAATTCCTGCCTTCTCAAGGAAGTCTGTTTCTTCTTTCTAAGTGCCATCTTCCATTCCGCACTCTGTAAATTTCTGCTAGTGCTGAGACTAGTCAGTTTCTTCCATTTGCACCTCGTAGATATTGTTCAGATGTTCTTCTAGATAAGTCACACCAGGTTTATCGAGTTTGGATTTTGTCCTTGGTTCTACCAAGGTATATGCGACTTGTCCTCTCATTCTTGGCATATCTATGCTTTCTTGGAGGTCGAGTAGAATTTTTAGATTTTCTGAATTCAAACGCACAACTTCTAATTCGATGGTCTTATTACTTGGGTGCTCGGGTGTAAACAACAATGATGCGAAGCCATATGCCTTATCCATATTTATAGGTGGGAGTGAGAGCTAGAACTTTAAATCATCCAACTGCTTCATTAATTTGCATGTATCAATATTGATGCCGTGGTTAATTATTTGTTCATGTGAGGGGACTGATGTACCAACGATGATATGGCGGTTGGTCTAATCCCGACGATCATTAATTAAATCTTGATGGTGGCCAGTTGTTTCAATGGTGTTGGTATTGTGTTCTTGGCACTTATGATCGACTCGGTCGAATTTGGATTGGTCGGATCAATTATTCTGGTCGGTTACAGGATTTTGGTCGGCTCATCTGACTCGGTCAATTTCATTTCTTCTATCGACTTGATTACTACTTGGATTTTTGAACGTATGACTTCTATGTTCACGCTTGCTTGGGTCCTGTTCGCTTGCTTGATCTGTAGAATTCATGCTTTCCTGAATAAGGGTTTTCCTGCTCCACCGAATGTACTTCTCTTTCAATGGATTGGTTGTTTCGCTTGTTTAAGAGTTGGCGCAAGTCTTGTCTTGGTGCTAAGCTTGCTTTAGATCTATGGTTTTCTTCTCTTGTTAGATTTATTGACGACCAGGGGCTCTATTTTCTTCTCATTATGAAATATCGTAAGTAGGAATGAATGCTTTGGATGGATTAATTTGGTCATATAGCTTGTAGCAAACAATATTTTGTACCTAATCATGGTAACTGACTTGTTTATTGATTTCTTTAACTCTCTTAATCTCTCTTTTAGTTTTATTGCTTTGTTTTGTCTTTATTTTATTTTTATTTTCTTTATTTGTTTATTTTATTTTCGACTTAGGTCACCTCAAGGGTTTTTTGATCTAATCGAGTCCTACTAGCACCCCCAAAGAGGTTTTCACCAATAGGAATTTTAGACTGTTACGTATGATATTTTTGTAGGCGGCCCCCCTTGACTAATTTCTTGAAGGGGTGCCCTTGCAATGTTTTTAACTTCATTGCTCCTGATGGTCAGATTTCCTCGACCAAATACAGGCCCAACCATGCAGTTTCTAGCTTATTTGGTTTACATTTTACTTGAATGTCGTATAACAGTACCAAACATCCGTCATTGATTTCCTTATTCTTAAGGTGTTGATCGTGCCAGGATTTTTGCCAAATCTTTTGGATTTTCTGGTGTTGTTGTGTTAACATCCTTTCTTCTTCTAATTGATTTAATTGGTAGAAGTGTTGTCTTGTGTTGACAACATGGTCAAATTCCAGGATGGAGGCTATCTGACCCGTGTTAGCACAAAAATGCAACGGGATCACTACTTCTTGATCATAAACTAGTTTAAAGGGTGTTTGTCCATTCGATCTTTTGTATGTTGTTTTGTACACCCACAATATTGCTTGTAATTTATTATCCCAATCATCTCTATCAAGTCCACATATTTTCATCATTCCCTTGTGTAATGTCTTGTTAAATGATTCAATGGCTCCATTAGCTTATGGGTGATATGCAATTGTTTTTCTATGGTCGATCATGAATTTATTAAGAAAATTTTCTATTGTACTACTGATGAAGTGGGCTCCTTTATCCAGGAGGATCCAGGAATACTCATAGAGGTCTAGAAATATCCAGAACATCCACATAGGTCCATAATGGTTTAGTAATTCTCAAATTTCAACCATCCTAAATTCTCTCAAAAATGCCATCAATGCACAGAGCTCATTGATAGCTTTCCAACAACGCAAACTTTTCCTTGAATGGAGTTCGTATGCAAAGGTTATGAGTGGTCAAAATTAGTCAAACCTGGTAAAAAGTCAAGGTTCAAAGTCAAAGATGAGTCATCATGATAGGTGATGACGTTAGCAGAGTGATACGTGTCACCAATGCAAGGGTGACACATGGCACATGATTATTGGCAGCTTACTCAGCAAGGTACCATCCAAGTCATCTAATTATAGGTTGACAAGTGGTAAGGTTAAGTCAATGAAAGGATACCACATAGCGACCTCCCATTGACCTATAATGGTTAGATTTATGTAAAAGATATGGAGTCAACAAGGGTTGAACCTGCGACCTCCATAACTTCCCAAAGACTTAACATTCCCCCCACTACCCAAATGCCATAAAATGAGAGTCAA
Organism: Picea engelmannii; assembly: GCA_009831015.1. Taxonomy (NCBI): domain Eukaryota; kingdom Viridiplantae; phylum Streptophyta; class Pinopsida; order Pinales; family Pinaceae; genus Picea; species Picea engelmannii. Next base: position 380,336 of record ML791950.1, read on the forward strand.
TAGATCAATGAAAAGTAATATATTTGAATTAATGTTAAAGTTCAATTGGGTGGATAAAGGGCCGAGGGCCTAAGCCCTCGATCCTAGCCCCTGGTTATCAAGCTATTGCACACGACCAACACAACAATTTGCGTGAAGGTTAAAAAATATATTCCACCATAACCATATTATGTATGGTTGTAACCATGTAAAAACAAACCATGAAATGTGCCAAGGGTCGTGGGGAATAGAACCCCCAACCTACCGCTTTATATGCCATGTTTCTAACCAACAAACCATACATATGGTTTGTTAAAACAAACCTACTAACCTATAGTTAAAGCCTACGATGAAATTTAGATTTGGTTAAAGGTCCCTGCCCTATTTAATGGGTGCACAGACCAAGGTTGGGACACCATTAATGTAGAGTTTAGTATTGTAACTCGTTCCCAAGGGTACCAAAGTTGTGAGGCTACATGGTAAAGCGTGCCAAATTGTACCTTGACGAAATTTCAAGAATTTTATACTCATTTTGCAAGATTTTTCACGAGGAATCCAATGATGCACTCCATTTCTACATATGAGAAACAAGTAAAAAGGTCATTGTAAAAAACAAATATTTGAGCATTAATAAAAGAAGGTATCTATTGGAGGCGAACCCAGAGAGGTATCTCAAATTGGGTGAAATCCACTTTTTCCAACTTGTGTATGTGATTTCATTATTGTTGTTCATTTCAAGCTCAATTATTTTGCAAGTTATTTTATCATTAAAGTGGATTTGGTTAGATAAGTTCTTCACATGTAATTTTCATACAGTCAAGTGATCATTTTATTTCGAAGATCAAGTAGATATTTTTATGTATTAAAAGATTAATAAGCATTTAATAATTTTTTGGATCATTCCTTGATCACTAATTATTGTTAAAGGGCAACCAAATCTGGTTACTAAATTTCTGTAGATAAATTCCACAGTTGTTTCGTTTGTGCAGTTCTCGACTAGATTTGTTTATGCCCATTTAGTTAGGTCCTCTATGAATGTAATGATGTATTTTTCTCTTGATATTTTGGCTCTTCATGGAAATGGGTGGAAAAATCAATAGCCCAAATTTCAAATGGTAAACTTGGGTTTACTGAATCTAGGGGAATTTCATTTTTCCATAGTGGTCAGTCTGTTCTTTGACACTTGTCGCATTTTTTTAGTTGCTCTCGACAGTATTTATGTAAAGTCGACCACCAAAGAAAGACTTGAATTATTTTCCTGGTTGTTGTGTCAGCTTGAAAGTGAACCTCGTTTGGGCTTGTGTGTGCTTCGTTAATGATGTCTTCTCGTTTATTGATCCGGATTATTTTCGACAAGAAATGAGATCGGAGATATAATAAAGAAATGCAAATAGATATCGCAGATATTCAATAATATAACATAAATATATCAGATATGAAACCATAAACACAGAGATACAGTAATACACGATTTCTATTAATGAAATAAATGTACAGAGACTGTAAAAATACAGAGTGAAAGACTTCGCTAGAATGGTGGCAGCTTATCTCTGAGAAGAGATGTGACGGCTACTCGCATTTGCAAGAAGATGATTACAATGAGGCTCTGAAGGCCTTTTTACAATAAACAGGAATGAAAAAAACCCTAGACATCCAAAAACCTAACCCTAGGAGATGAAGCGCCAAAATTCAGGTGGGCCCCATTTGGGTAAGTTGGTACATCAACTTCCTGAGGTCGTAACTTTTGCATACAATCTCCGTTTTAGGCATATAATAGCTCGTTGGAAAGGTATCATAGAGGAGATTCATTTTGGGGGCTCAATCATGCCTTTGGCTATAATTGAGAACCTATATCTCGAAAAACCTTCATTTGGACCCTCAAAATGGCCCTGGAAGTTAAAACCTGCTAAAAATAGTAAATTGCCAAAATTGCCAGAAAACTATTTTGAGCTAGTTGGAAAAGGTGGGTGGCCACTGATATCCACCTGGATCAATCCTCCCTCATTAGGAAGCAATGGTCTCCATTGCGTTGAGTTCTCGGGGGAGAGGGAAAAGCATTTGCTGGATCTGTATCTTGGTGAGTTGCTTGTAGTGCTGGAGACATCGCGCTGCATAGTTTGTGGAAGTCTATCATGAACCTGTTGAAGCTGAGGATGTTCAACAAGTTGAGATACATGAGAGGAAGGTGTGCAGAAGGAATATTTGTGCTTTTCTGCAACCTTTTCAACCTACTTTTGTTGGATAGAAGGTGCAGGGGGCGAGGTTGTAGTGGTTGTAGTGTCCTTCTATTCCCCTTTTGAACAGATTGTGAAGAAGCTAAATTTTGCAGTATGAGATACTACCTTGTGAGACTTTTTAGGTGGAACAATAGTTGGAACTACCTATGGTATTCTGTAGAGATGACCCCCCAAAGTAACAATGACACTACGGGGTCGAGAATCATAAACAACATGGCGTGTCCACATATATGGTTGGCCCAAGAGAACATCACAGACATCCAGTGGGGCAACATCACATAATACCTCATCCTTGAAGGGTTGGATGTTGCATGACAATCAACACTATTGGCTGACACGAAGATCTCGTCCTTGCCGAAGCTACCTGTTGTTGTATGGTTGCGGGTGTGGTGTTGTCGACAATCCCAACTGTTTGATGACCTCTGCTGAGATGAGGTTTTTCTGGCTTCCTCTATCAAAAATAAAATGCAGCGGGGTCCCCTTCAACCACATCTGTGAATGAAAAAGGTGCTCCCTCTCTTCAAGATCTGTTGGCTCTTTTGGTTGAATGGTTGTGGTTGTGACAATAGCAGTGGGGTCTACGTCAATGATCTATCCTTTACAAGTATTTTTCAGAATCAAATTATGAATCAGGGTTCGGCTCCTTGCCTTTGATCTCAGCCACCAATGACCGTTTTCAGTGACATTCATCGGTGTTGTTCCAAGGGCTTTTGTGGAAATCACACCATTTTATGGTGTCCTTCTTTGTCTTCCCGTGACCCTTCTTTTCCTGTGTATTGGAATGGTTTTCGGGAGACTGTTTGTTAGGGACGTCTTTGTCATACTTTGGTTGTTGTGGATTTGCAGACCCGAATTCTTGTTTGTTCTAGTGCTTAAATTTCTACTCAATTTTAACAACATATCGATAAGAAGCACCGAGTGATGAGATGTCCAGAAAATCCATTTCAGTTTGGATGTATCTGTGTAGAGCCCCACGATATTTCACAACCAAATTTCGCTTGGAGTCTTTGATACCCAACTTGGTGTGCAAGGTATGGAAGGTATTGGTGAAATCCATAACTGCTTGGCCCCTCTCTTGCCGCAGTGTGGTCCATCTCATGTACTGGTCCTCATAGTTGCCAACATGGTAATATTGTTCCTTTACCGCATCCACAAAAAATTCCCAAGTGGGATCGACCCCATATATTCCAGACTCCTCTATGGAACTTTGATCCTAGTAAGTTTCCCACTAATGTTTGACATGAGGGAGATATTTAAGGAGTGCGAATGTGATATTTTCTTTGTTGGAAAAATTGTGAATAGAGAAATAACCTTCTAGTAGAGTTAACCATTTTTCTAGGGCTTCTGCATCTATCTGTCCTTCAAATACAAGAATATCAAAATTAACTTGTACCTTGAAAGGAAAGGTTCCTCCAAAGTGGCCACTTGATGAAGATGCACCTGATGCTATCAGCAGACATTTAAGGATGTGGGAAAAATTCTCCTTCATTTCGTCCCTCTGTCACGTGAGAGCTTGCTCAAGCAACAGATTGATAGGATCGTCTGCTCCGTCATTTTTTTTTTCTTCGTCCATTGAGGGTTTCTTGGGTGTGCGAGAGCGATTGTCTTCAAGAGAGACAAGATCGAGACCCAACTTGCTATACTCAGACCTCGTCAGGGACATGCACTGAAAAAACGATCAAGAGCAACCTGCTCTGATACCACTGATCCAGATTATTTTCGGCACGAAATGAGATCAAAGATATAATAAAGAAATGCACAGAGATATCGCAGATATTCAATAATATAATAGAAATATATGAGAGATGCAACCATAAACATAGAGATACAGTAATACACGATTTCTATTAATGAAAGAAATGTATAGAGACTATAAAAATACAGAGTGAAATACTTCGCTAGAATGGTGGTAGCTTATCTCTGAGAAGAGATGTGAAGGCTACTCGCATTCGAAAGAAGATTATTACAATGAGGCTCTGAAGGCCTTTTTACAATAAAAAAAAATGCCAAAAACCCTAGACATCCAAAAACCTAACCCTAGGAGATGAAGTGCCAAAAGTCAGGTGGGCCCCGTTTGGGTAAGTTAGTACATCAACTTCCTGGGGTCGTAACTTTTGCATACGATCTTCGTTTTAGGCGTATAATAGCTCGTTGGAAAGGTATCATTGAGGAGATTCATTTTGGGGGCTCAATCATGCCTTTGGATATCATTGAGAACCTATATCTCGAAAAATATTCATTTGGGCCCTCAAAGTGGCCTCAGAAGTTAAATCCTGCTAAAAATAGTAAATTGGCAAAATTGTCAGAAAACTGTTTTGAGCCAGTTGGAATAGGTGGGTGGCCACCGATATCCACCTGGATCATTTATGATCTAATTTACATCTTCGCAGAATGTTGTCAAGTCATAACTTGTCGAGGTATCCATTCACAAGAGTGAATGTTGCGAATTTCATGGCTAGGATCTTTCTTTTATTGGCTGGGAGATCTTCAGGTGCTTTCCCTTCTTCTAGAAAATTTGCAATTTACTCTAGTTCTTTGGGAGCTACTTCAACCTTGAATAAGGTCACATCCGGTAAATCATCATCTATTCATGTCGAGTTTTCTCTTGTCTAGTGTCAAGACATATGATCCAGGTTGACGTTCTTCTTTACTGGTCGGACTACTACTTCGAAGTTGAATTCTTGAAAGAGTAGTAGCCATTGACAAATTTTCCCTTTATGGAATGGTTTGTTCACTAGATATTCTAGTGCTTGATGATCTGTGAAAAATGTAAATGGATTTTCTAATAGATAGTGTCAGAATTTTTGCATGGAAAAAATCATTGCTAAAGCTTCACGTTCTATCGTCAAGTAGTTTCTTTCTACTTTATTCAATTTATGTCTGGAATATTCATTCATATGGTCGACCATGTGATCATAAGGCCGGGCCAAGACCGAGTCGACAATGACATTTGAAGCATCGACATGAACATGGAACTTCCTTGACTAGTCGAGAAATTGTAGGATGGGTGCTTCTACCAATTTTCTTTTTAGTAATTCAAATGATTTGTCACATTCTTGGCTCCAGTGGAACTCAACTTATTTCTTTAAAATCTCATCGATTGAGAATGTGATGTAAGAGTAGTGTCAGATGAATTTTTTGTAATACCCAATGTGTCCAAGGAATATTTTAATTTGTTTTTGGTTGACTGGTTTCAAGTCGAGGATGATTTTAATTTTTTCCATGTAAACTTTTATCCCATCCTTGCAAACAATATGACCCAACAATATGCGTATAGGTGTGGAAAAGATGCACTTTTTGATGTTTAAAGACAATTGGATTTTCCTACATCTTGCCAGCATCATTCTTAACCATTGGATGTGCTCTTTTAGAAGGATGTTGATAGCCCAATTGTTGAAGTACAAAATCATTGTTTTATAAATATATTCTTGGAATTCCTCTACTACTATCCTAGAGAAGACTTTTGGGGTGTTTTTGAGGCCAAACGACACATCTTTGTATGTGAATGATCCAAACTCGGAAACAAATGTAGTTTTTTCATGATCTTCCTTTTCTTTAGGTACTTGATTGTATCCATAGAATCTATTGGTGAATGAATAACATTCATGTATCACTACTTCATTAATAATCTCATCAAAAATTGGCGTCGGGAATGGATCAGTCACTGTGAGTTTATTTAATCCTTGGAAATTGACACAAATTGACAGTTTCCTTGGGTTGTTATTCTTGGGTTGCACGACCATTGGACTTGCCCATTCTGACTTGTCAATTGGATATATATTGCCAACGACTAGCATTGATTCAATTTCTTTTTGGACAATGGGATTGTATTTATCTGCCAATTTGTATGGTTGTTTTTTAATAGGTTTGGCTCTGATGATGAGGTCGATTTTCATCTCACCCATCTCTTCTACCAATCCTTTGAGGTCTTTATAGTCGTGTGCAAAGACATCCTGGTATTCGTTTAGTAGGTCGACTATTTCCATGGTTTGCTTGTCTGACCAATAGTCACCTATTCTAGCCATTTTTTGTCGATCATCTATTGAAATGTCAAATTCTTTGGTTTTAATTTCTGCATCCATCCATTCAGGCACTTTTGACTCATCCAATTGGCATTCTCCTTCCACGACTTGATTATAACTGGATGGGAAGTCAGGTTTTTTTGTATCATGATTCTCTTTTTTTTCATCCTTGGTCATGGAGTAGACCACTTTTACATAGTTTTGTACTCCTGGATAGTTTTTCTTCCACTGAAAAATATTCCCTGGAAAACTTATGTTTTCCATGTCTATTCGACAAGATATGGTATTATATGAATTGTGTTTTGATAATAAGTTGCAAGTCGAAGTCGAGCCCATATCAACTTTGGCTTTTCCTTTTTTCTATATCTCCTGGGGACTTGGATTTTCTAAAAAAAAATGATTTTTCTTGTTGCTTCCTGTAACAGTGCTTCTTCAGGTATGAATTTGAAGTCTTTAAGGAAGTTATTCTTTATTTCATTCTAGTCGAAAGTATGCCCACATGATTCTTCAATTTTGTACCACTTGTGTGGTATATCATCCAGTTTTTTTGGAAACATATGTGGCCATACTCTCTTGTCCCAGTAACATGCTTTCCTCCATTCTTTTTCACATTGTTGGATGTGAATGACTAGGTCGAACCCAAGCTTAAAATTTGGGATGTTGATATTTTCTCATAGGTTTTTCCCACCAAATATTTCTACAAAATACAGGGTGGCAGCATTCCACGTTTCTAGTCGAGGTGCATGTGTCTCCTACCATCGAGATTCTTGGCCAGTGAAGGATTTGACTAAAATTTGTATTCTCCCCTGTTCTTCGACCGACTTGGAAATCTCATCGACACACATCGACATGCATCGACAAAGAGTTCCTTTCGCTGAACCGCAGAAGTTGTCGTGTCCATGAATGAGTTGATATTATTGTTGGTGTTTGATTCAAATTTATTTTGAACACTATAGGTATAGATGATCCAAAAATCCTTAGATGTCAAATTAATTCTTAATATTACATTAACATCTAGCCAGATTCAAGAAATTAAGATCGTCTTGACTATTTGCAAAGGAACATGTGAAAGTGCTTATTTATCCATAAAATTCACTATCTGATAAATATAACTTGTGGAAATAAGAGTTCCAAAATAGAGAGAAATAGAGACAACAAGTACAAGGAAATTTACACAGTTTGTTAACGAAGTTCACCCATCTTGGGCTACATCTTTGGGTCTGCTTCCAAACAATGAGACCACTCTATTAATGCTCAAATGATTGATACAATGATGAATTACGATGGAAAATTTGAATACACCCTTAATTTCTGGTACTCAAACCTAGAAATAGAGGTCATCACTGATTTCCTCATGAAATTCTGAGAAAAATGAGTATAAACTTGACTATGTTTTGAACAAGTGCTTAAAGACGCCATTTTGCACACATAACGAGACTATGGGTCTCATACATGACAAACTGGACTAAAAATTTCATACACAACACTTTAACTCAGAATTGACATCACCATCATATTCCTCTCGAAATTATGTGAAAAATGAGTATAAACACTCTATACCTTTCTCAAATAACTCAATAGCATGCAAAACGAGGCAAACCTAACATAAGAACACCTCTTACAAACAAAACGAGGCAAATCTGCACTTGCCACAAAATTTTATGTATATCTTCTATAAATTGGCATGCATTTCCATATCTGCATTGGTTCGGG
>ML791950.1:394024-408789 GCA_009831015.1 Picea engelmannii
AGATCGATTAATTCAAAATAGACTCTCATTGGGATTCCCATTATGGATGTTATTACACTTTTTAAGCGTGCCAATCCATTTGATGAACCTCTAATTGATAACATTAGAAAATTCATTGTAGGATAAAGTATGGGTTTCCCAAGTCGAATTCACTTTTCTCTTGGAAGCATATTTACATGGGACATGAAGTCAACTACGAATTGTTTGATTAGATGTCCGTTGATTTCAAGGTCGACTTGTGGATCAAAGTCGTCTATTTGTGTTTCCTGTGATAACTGGAGTAGAATTTTGATTGGTCTTTGATCTTATTTATATTCTCTCAAAATGCTCAGTAGGTAGATCAATCGATTGATCGACTATTTCTCTTTCAATAATTACATAAATTCATCTAGCATAGTTTTTGAAATAATCTCATGTACTCCCTTGTTGGTTTTGTCCTGGTCAATATTTTTAAAAAATTTCATTGCTTTCCTCATTAGTTTTTCTTCATATTCTGGGTCGGGATATGTATTTCAACCTCCTCTTTGTCAATTTGGTGGTTCTGGAAAAATGTCTTTGCCAACTCTCAAGTGTGTTACTACATGGTGGTTCTTTGAATTGAAAATATCATGTTTTGGCACTATGTACAAGAGATTTACAATTCTTTTGTTCATTACTTTTTCTAACACGATTGGACAATCTTCAAGTAAGTGGTCTCCTACTCCAAAAATGTTATAGAACTTGAGATTAGTTCTATCTTTTATTGGGAAATATGGGATAATGTGGTCATCTATCCAACAATTGAAGCAATAATATCATCCATGACCTCATCCTCTACCAAAATTTCGTGGTCCTCCTTGTCCTCAACCTTGATAGCCTCCACGACCTCGACTTCTGTAATTGTTTCCACCTTGGTCGACATTCTGGTCGACCATCTGTGTATGGTATATTGAGTGAATGTTTGTTCAATTTTTTCCATTTAGCCGACATTCTTGAGTTGAGTGATTATTTTCTTCACATATATGACACCACTTTGGACACACATTTCTTAGATTGTGCGGGCAGTGCCTTGCAACATGATTTATTACTCCTTCACATATATCACATAATGTGTCAATTTGAATCCAATGGACGACAGGATCTAGTGCTTCGCTAAATTTGCAAAAGTATTTTGTATGGCCTTCGCTGGAACATATTGTACACCATAGTTCGTTGCGAGAGAGAGACATGTTTTTAATTGATTGTTGCAATTCTGCAAGATTTTCTTCTAGCCGTTTCTCAATGATTGATGAAGTTTAAGCACCTTCATTATCTATTTCTATTTGTTGTTCCTTTTTTAGGACTTATTCACATGTCAAGAGATCATACATACATAGTGGTACTCTAATTTTTTGCAATAGGCCTGCTACGTACCACTGTACAAGAAGTATCTCGTCAATTGCATACAAAATTTGACTCATGATGTCTTTAAACATTTTATCATATTATCAGATGGTTTCACCCAGATTCTACTTGATTTCTTTCAATTTTTGTGTTGCAAGGTGGTTGATGTCTTGTGTTTTGAAGAATTTGAGGAAATTTTGTTTTATCTATGAATTCGAGTGTTGTTGATTTGTTGTATAATTCATAACCTAAGTAAGAGATCTGGCTTGAAGCATAACACCAAATTGTGCCATTTGTTTATCCTCATCAATTATGTCTGATGCATCCTAGAATTTCTCAGAAACGAACCAATGTCAATTGGGATCCTCGTTACCTTCATATATTGGGATGTGGTTGAGTCCCATTGTTTCTTTCTTGGATTTTGTCGAGGCTGGAACTATTGCAAGGATTTGTGTCGAAGTTGACTGAGAAGTCAAACTACTTTCTTGAGTCGAAGTCTGAGTGTTCGACTTGGCCAATACGATTTGTTGTTGGACTTCACTAGGGATATATTCAATCGCTAACTGCACTTGTTCGTTGCTTGGACTTGGAACATCTATTTGATAAGATTTGTCTATTCACTTGACGAATCGTCCTCTGGAGGGTTGTGTCGATTTTTTATCGCTTTCTTTTGAATTAGAATCTTCCAAAAGTAGATTTGGTGGGGGGGTCCATGAGGTCTCTTACATGAAGTACTATATCTTTTTATCGATTTTATTATGCTTCAATGAGCACCATGACTCTTATTTGACCAACATTGTCAGTTCGACACCACACCCTTGGTGATTGTGTATCTACATGAAGTCTTTGTTGAAGGAATTATGTAATATGTGGGATAGGACTTCATGTAGGGGAAATTTGAACCACAAGTCCCAAATCCTTGATCTCCATATCAACTTGGTTACTTTATTCCTGGGCACCACTGATTGTCATGCTCAATTGCAAGCTTCCACTCCTCCCAGGATCCGTCGAGGGGCTCTCAAGGGATGCTCCATAAATATGTTTCTCTTGGGTAGGTTTGCTATGATATTTTATGGGATCCCTCTCATTTTTCAAATCTTCTATCCCCTTTTGTCTCTTTTATCACTTTAGTTTTTGTCTATCCATTGGGGGTTTATGGGTTTGCGTTCGACGTGCAAACTTCTCACTTGATTAAGTTATGTTCCTCTTGACTTCTGACATTTTCGACTTGGGTGTGATTTTTTTATTCTATTTCAACTTTATACCATCTCACAGATCATCCAAACCCCCTATGGCAACATAACTTACTCATGGTTGACGATATTCATCATTTTTATCATCATTTATTTAAGAAGTATTCCCAAGATTCTCTGGTGTCTTTTCAATTAGATTTCAAAAATCATTCCCACTCGTCTTGTTTCTCTTGCCAATTAAAATTTGATGGAGGATTTTTCAAAAGGGGTCAGTATTTAATGATGTCGTCGATTACCTTGTCTAAGAAGAACTTGTGAAGTAAGGGCGAGACAATGAAAATAAACTCGTCGTGAATTTCAGTACAAAATTTGTTTTTGATGGTTTGGACTGACTCTCTATCTTCTATCGCTTTCTTTTCAATGTAGTCTCACATGATCTCTCGAACCACTCGTTAAGGTTTTTTCTCCCCACATTTATGATTTTTTTCATCAACTGCTCATCGAGAGTTAGTATACTCATTAGGTTGGCTAAGATACTCATAAAGCGCTTCTAGAATGGCTTCCAAGAATTGTTCATGTGTCTTCGAGAATAACTGAGTGCATGCTTCGACTAGCATTGGTTGATTTCTTCTTACATAGTTTTTGATGTAATTTGTGATTTTACATTTCCACCATTCACATATGTCTTCTAATGTTAACATCTATGTGTATTTTTGCTATGTGTTGGCATAAAAGTGTTCAGACCTGGGTCCTTTACCAACAAAAGGTACTGAAGTAGTCTAGAGCGCTGGCATTTTCATCTTCCTAGGAAGGAAGAAGTCTCACCTGAAGTGAAACCGAGACATGAAAGAGAGGGAAGGGTAAGGAGAATACTTAGACATACCTATAAGGTATCAAGGCTCACTGTAATATTACATAGAATAAACTAAACCTGTAATAGTATTGAGGAATTCCTAACTAGGAAATTAAAGATACAGAGTTGCGTTTCCATTCATAAAGAAGCGTTTAGGTACATCAGACATAAAGGTAATAAAGAACAACATTTCATTCATGCATTAATATTGAATACACAAGATATAGATTCAAAATTTAGGACTATGATTATATTGATAATACCAAAACCTGATACATTGTCTGTCTGGTTCTCACCCAGATCTCCATATTCATCTATACTATAGTATTGGCCCATTACACCATTGACTTTCTTCACAACATCAATAGTGATAACAATAATCGTAATAGCTTAGGACTAGCATACTAGTAAACAATGACATTACAACCCTTTCATTAACCCTTCACTATTATCCTATCATTAACCTATTACAATCACATCGGTCTCCTATATATAATCTAATATTGCTGGTTAATAACTCAAGATTTCTTTCTTTTCATGATCTTTCTGCAACTTCTTTCCTCAAAGCTGATGTTGCCCTTTAACCGTTTTCTATTTCTTTCTTTCATGCGTTGTCCAACTTCTCAATAGCTTGCGCAACTTCCATTCTCTAGAATGAATTTTCAATGTGTTGTGAACAACTTCTATTCAACAAAACAAAGGGCCCAACAAGATCCGACCACAATCATTGACTCGCCCCGAGTTAAGTCTTCAACTTTTCCGTGGTCTCCAAGTTGGCTTGTTGTTATTTATTTCCTTTTGGTTCTGAGTTTCTTTTACTTACGACTTTTGCTGTTTCTTATTTCTCTTCTTAAAACATGTAAATGTGTTGAACCTACATAGAATAGATATAGCTAAAAAATAATACACACATTTTCAAAGAGAATTTGAGAAATAAGAAGGAGAGAAAGAATGAAAGAATTCTCATTAACCGTTAGAATAATGAATAATTTACACATGATATACTATGTATAACTCAATGAGTGCGCAATGGAGGAGAACCAATGCACCATAGTGGTGGTCTATAGTGATCTGGACACACACCAACAGTTACAGGAGTGAACTACCACCTAGTCTAGTCTCTCAGGCAGTTACGGGAGTGAACTGCCACCTAGTTGAGTTAACTAGTCAACTAGTCTTTAGTTAACTGACTGAACATAGAGTAGTGAGGAGTTAACTCAGGGAATCAAGGGTAATGTGCCAGTTTGGTGATGATCCCAAGGAAAGTGCGCATTATCTGGTGATGATCCCAATGTTCCATGGTGACAAAACCAATGCAACATCTAAACTCAACTCAACTTGTCAAACTAAAGTGTCAACTGAAAGAGAATATTCTTCAGGTGGAATATTCTCCCATAAAATATAGGAGACTGGATAATGACTAATTATGACTAATAAACAAGGAAAAACCTTAGGAAAAATAAATCCTAGGTGTGTGTGAAGTAACTCCAACACCCCCCCTGAACATTACTATGGTGAAAATAAAGAATGGGTCCCAACAACGAGGCCATGTTAGATACCCAAATACAAAAGATACACTGAAATAAAGTGAGGAAAGAGGGAAAACCTCATGGGAAACCTCGCCCCCCCTCAAGGTACAATGTATGTAAAAATAAGAACTACAATTGCTAGGAAACTGTGTCCTTCACTCCAAGACGACTTCACAGAGAATGGAACTTCTGCTCAGTGAAGGTCTTGGTGAAGATGTTTGTCGTATGTTCTGCTAAAGGAAAAAACTGTAGGTCGATGATCCTTTCGTGTACTAAGTCCCAGATGTAGTGCATGTGGATATCGATGTGCTTCGTCCGCTGCCTATGAATTGGATCTCTTCATAACTTCAGAGTGCTGTGGTTGTCACACCAAATGACGATCAATCAATGAAACTGAATGCCCAACTCCATGAGAAAATGTTGTAGCCACATAGCTTGAATGGTTATGTTAACTACCCCTCTGTACTCTGCCTCGGATGAAGATAGAGAAATGGAATATTTCTTCTTTCTCGACCAACAGATAGGCCCAGAACCAAGATTGAGTGAGTAACAAGATGTGGACTTGTGATCAGTGCTATCGCCAGCCCATTTGGAATCAATAAACCCGATGAGATCTAATGTAGAGTCTGTTGCATAATGAATCCAAAAGGTGATGGTGCCTTGGATGTATGAAAGGATACACTTTGCAACCTTCTAATGTAGCTCATGCGGCTCCTGCATGAACCTGGAAACTAGCCCAACTGCATAGGAGAGGTCTGTTCTAGAGTGTGTGAGATATAACAAGCTCACCAATAGCTGTCTATACAATGTGTTTTCAACCAGTGGAGTCTCCCTGCCATCCTCAAGTTTGACTCCTGATAGGAAAGGAGTCGGAGCAGGCTTGCAATCTGTCATGTAAAATATCTCAAGGAGATCTCATGCATACTTGGCCTGAGACAATTTTCATCCTAATTGATCTCGAGTCCAAGGAAGAAGTGTACCGGACCCATGTCCGTCTTCAAAAACCTGTCATGTAGAATCCTCTTGACTGCAAAAATCTCTGAAGTCAAGCAACCGGTGATCAACAAATCATCAACATACATAACTAAGAGTAGAAGTGAATCAGTTGTCCTGAGCATGTAGACATTTGGGTCTAATTTACAACGTACAAAGTTATGTGACAATAGGTATGATCCCATCTTGGCATACCATGCCTTCAGAGCCTTCTTGAGGCCATAAAGGGACTTCTTTAGTCGAGAGACCAAAGATGAGTCCTACATAAATCCCTAGGGCTGCTCCATGTAGATCTCCTCAGAGATATCACCATGAAGAAATGCATTCTTCACGTCCATCTGATGGACTTCCCATCCTTTGGCTGCTGCAATGGAAAGTGCCAATCGTATGGAATCCATCTTCGCTACTGGAGTGAAGGTCTCATCATAGTCAATACCATGAACCTGCTGAAAGCCTTTGGCGAAAATCCTAGCTTTGTCTCTGCTAATTTGTCCATCCGCTTTTCTCTTGGTCCTGTAAACCCATCCACATCTGAAAAGTTTCCTCCTAGAAGGAAGGGGAACCAGATCCCAAGTCTGGTTCTCGAGAATGGATTTTTACTCCTCCTGCATGGCATATTCCCAAAAGGGATTTCCAGCAGCCTCGCCATAAGACTGTGGATCTAAAGACTAAACTAAGAAAATATGCCTGGAGGGAAATGGTTCAATGGTAGTGAGTGCAACAGGGGGCTCCTCGAAATCAGATCGAGTCCTCCTAGTGTTGGCTGAATCACCAACAAGATCCCTTGTATCCTGAAGAGTAGTTTGTGCCCACTTGGGCCTCTACTCTGGCTCTACAACTACATATCGATGCTTTGACTCTGCATCTGACTGTACTGGCTCTGAATATGAATCATATGATTCCTATGAATTAGAACTCTCATCTGAAGAAGAGTCTGCATGTGCATGCTCATCATCTCAGACAAGTGGAAGAATGAAGGTGTCTGCATGCAGTTGTTGAGGTACATGCGAGACACTTTCCTTGAATTGGAAACTACGCTCAATGATGAGATGATATGAGGAAATATCAATAAGCCTATATCCCTTCACATCGTCGGGGTATCCAACAAAAATACACTCAGTGCTATGTGGATCAAGTGCCTTCCTCTTTTAAGAGGGAATCCAAGCCCATGCACGTGAACCAAAAATGAGAAAGTGGGTCACTTTTGGTTTAAGGCCACTCCAACCCTCGTAGGGGGTCTTATCCTTGAAAACTATATGGGGAGATCTGTTTTGGATGTATGTTTCAAAATTAAGTTCTTCGACCCATAGTCTCTATGGTAGTGACTTTGCATGCAACATGCAAGATGCCATCTCCTTTAGATATTTGTTTTTTAGCTCAACAACTTCGTTTTGCTGTTGAGTATAGGGAACTGTGTACTGCAACTAAATCCCTGCCTCATGGGAAATATTATGGATCTCATGATTTACATACTCTCCCTCGTTATCAGTTCAGAGGACTTTGATCTTATTTCCAGACTATGTCTCAACCAAGGGTTTGAAATCTTTGAGGTGTTGAAAGACCTCAGATTTTTTCCTGAGAAAGTAGATCCATGTAAAACATGAGAAATCAACAACAAAAATGAGAAAAAACCTCTCTTTGCTGATGGATGGATGTGGAAAAAGACCCATAAGTTCATTGTGTGTAATATCTAAAGGTGCGGAAGCTCACTGAGACTTTCCTTTGTCAAATTTCTCTTGAGGGTGTTTTCCGAGAACACATCCCTCACATACTCCCTTGGAGAAATGGATGTCTGGTAGACCATAAACAAATATTTGCTTTCCAATCTGTTGCATGTATCTAAAATTCAAATGTCGAAACCTTTCGTGCCATATGCTACTATTTTCATCAGCATGAGCAAGCAATTTAGCAGAATCAGGTTCAATGAATTAAGAAAATGCATACAATCTAGAATGATGATTTACCTCACCGGTAGCAAACCTGGAGTTGGTTTTCATGTCATAGATGTACACGGAATTTGGTGTGAATATGAATTTATTCCCGGTTCTAGAATTCCTCATCTGATACACGGAGAGAAGGTCGACGAAAAGTTTGGGAACACACAACACATTCATGAAGCTTCCGTTTGTGAGTTCAATCCTTCCTTTGCCGATGAATTTGACAGAAGAGTTGTTCCCCATCAGAATAGGAGGACCTTTTCATGCATCCAATGAAGAATATACTTCTTTTGATGCAACCATGTGATGTGATGCTCCTGAATCAACGATCCAAGCTTCAAGAGAGGAGTTGATGGCAATCAAGACATGGCTAGAATTGCCTTTCTTGGAATTCAGATATTCTGGATTCTTCTTCTTGGCACCCTTGGGGATCCGACCTCCAAGGTTGTTTTTCTGAAGTATTTGAGACATTAGATATATTTTATTTTGCATGCATGCGGATTCTGGATGGAATCCTTTGTGACAGTACAAGCATTTCTCCCCTTTTCCCGTTTGGATCCGGAGGCATCAATGAAGGGTTTTGTGTACCCTTCCTTCTTCGGGTGTGCATGAGATTTTTGTTTATCTTTGTATTTAGATTTGTGATATCATGTATAGTGAGTGCATGCGCCCTTGGGCCTTTGATTGAGACCATGTTGATGAGCTTGGTTTTCTCTCGTGTCAGCGATTCGATAAAGTCCTCAAGAGAAGGCATATTCCAGGTGGCTCCAGAGGTGAATCTGCAGAATGGAATGTGGATACAAATACAAAGAATTTAGAACCAATATTGGAGAGAATGGTGAGAACCATTTGTTTCTCCTCCTTCGATTTATCAACCCCACAAGATTTGAGTTGCAACAGTAAATCCTTGAATTTTGTAAAGAAATCTTGGATATTGTCGAAGATTTTTGGATCCAATGTGAGCAGATCCACCTCCAACATGTGTCCCCTCATATCATCCTATTTTCCAAAGAGCCCTTCCAAGGTGGTCCAAGATTCATTGGGATTCTTACAGGAAGATATGTGAAAAAGGAGATCGAGATAAATAAGACTGTGAATTGTTCCGAGTGCCTCATCCATGCGATTTAAATACTTGAATTTTTCTATGGCTGATGTCGGTTTTGTATCTGTATTCAAGGTTTACTTGTAAAACCCTCTGGTTTGAATATGTATGGTTATTTTCTCCTTCCATGCAAAATAGTTGTAAGGTGTAAGAATGAATTCTTTTTGGAATCCATCTTCCCGCTGTCTTCAATCTTTTGTACCTGCACAAAATTTTGGTGTAGCTTTTGCTTAGCAGTCCTTCGGCTCTGATACCATGTAAATGTGTTGAACCTGAACAAAATAGATCTATATAAACAATAATACACACATTTTCAGAGAGAATTTGAGAAAGAAGAAGAAGGAGAGAAAGAATGAAAGAATTCTCATTAACCGTTAGAATAATGAATAATTTACACATGATATACTCTGTATAACTCAATGAGTGTGCACTAGAGGAGAATCAATGAGGCATAGTGGTGGTATAGAGTGATATAGACACACACGATAAGTTACGGGAGTGAAATGCAACCTATTCTAGTCTCTCAGGCAGTTACAGGAGTGAACTGCCACCTAGTTGTGTTAACTAGTCAACTAGTCTTCAGTTAACTGACTGAACAAAGAGTAGTGAGGAGTTAACTCATGGAATCAAGGGTAATACGCCAGTATATTGATGATCCTAAGGAAAGTGCGCATTATCTGGTGATGATCCCAATGTTCCATGGTGACAAAACCAATGCAACATCTAAACTCAACTCAACTAGTCAAATTTAAGTGTCAACTGAAAGAGAATATTCTCCAGGTGGAATATTCTCCCCTAAAATATAGGAGATTGGATAATGAATAATTATGACTAATAAACAAGGAAAAACCTTAGGAAAAATAAATCCTAGGTGTGTGTGAAGTAACTCCATCAAAACGAAGGGCCCAACTCAGGTACGAGTTCGAGGGCTCTTGTTGGGCACAGGCTCATTTTGGGGAAAATGCACGACGTGGAGGAAATACAGTTGGCAAGGAGGCATGCATGAAAGAATATGGGAAAAAAAGACAGCTGGTAGGAAAATAAGTGGACGAAAGGAAAACGCACATGCAGAGGAGGAAAGCATGCAAAGCCAACATACAAGAATACCTAACCAGGTTAGGGTTTTGGTAAGAGAATGTAATGGCTGATGAGAAAACAACGCATATAAATAGATACCTAGGAGGTCTAGGTGGGGGGGGTTCTGATTATTGAGGGTTACTCGCGTGAGGAGGAGTAACTGGTCTATAAAACCACTGTAATTTGATCTAGTCTTGTAAGTTGTTGAGCTGTAGAGGGTCATAAGGGTAGATCTTGAGGGTTAGATCACAGGCCGAGGAGCCTGCTGTGATCTAGTCTGCCTCATAATAGATATCGACCCGAATGAGGAAAAGTTGTAAAGCGCACAATGATGTAGTTTTGGAACCTTCATAATAAAATAGCTTGAGAGCCAGATCTTTGTGGACGCATCCCAGGAGGGGGTGAACCACGATAACACCTGTGTTATGTGATTGAATGTTTGGGTCCCTTTTACTGTCAATAATTAGGTGTTATAATGATGTATGAATGAATTGATGGATCTAATTATGCTACATGCATGAATGAGAATGATGATATATTACTCTAATAATTGGATAGAATTCACAGTGCACAATTCATAGATCCTCATTTAGTCCTAGACTACAAGCATTTGAGCATTGTTGCAGTCACCTATTAAGACTATCTCGGGTGAGACTGTGCAATGCACTCTGTGCACTACGCTGCCTTCTGGTTTACCAGGAGGGCCGATAGTTTTAGAGGCTTTGTTGGATCTGTTAACGCACTGTAAATTTCCTAGAGGTTGTCAGGAAAGAAGAAATCTACGATAGGTAACTTTATCCAACCGCTTAGAAGCTGGGATCTAGCCCTACCAACTTTAGAGAGGGATCTCTCTATATGATTTAGATATGTTTCGAATTTAAAATATTAGGCTAGGTAAATAAATAAGTTGGTTTTGTTATTGTAGTGTTTGTCAGGTTGGATGAGATAGTTTACACATCCGTTGGGCTATGGGGTCCATATCATAAGAATGAAATCCAAACCAGAAAACAAATAAACCTTTCACAGGGCAAGATAATATAATCACTGGATTCTTTTAGTAGCATAAATGAGGAATAGCAGAAAAAGGTGAGAAGGTCAGTTACAATAAAGAAGCTGTTAATAATTTCTTTATCATAAAATAAGAAGATAAAACATAAAAATCTTTCAAAGTGTGAAATAGGGTATACAAAGATAAATACTGCAACATTCATTACTTTCAAAGATTAGATTTAGCAAACAATGTGATAACTAAGCGAGAATGACATTAAACTTAGAAAGAAAAACATCACCAGTGAATACACACAAGAATCCTGCAAAAATGCCTCTTGGTATTAATGGAAGATCTCTTGAAAAATATTACAGTCTGATCGCTCGCGGGGCGTAAAGATCAACCCTCAATACTTCGCAAAGTGAAGTATTTATAACCCAAAATTACAAATGATCCTGTCATTAAAGATCAGGACGTGGTAAATCTATTTTTAGCCTAACTAACTTAACAATCTACATAAATCTAGGAACTGTTTGATGATGTGTCACAACTGCATGCTATTTTCTGGGTGAGCCATTGGGGAGGCCTCTGCACGACCTCTTCTGACTGGATAGCTGACTAGGCTAGGACAACTCATCTACTACTCAATCAGGTCACAAATCTCTTCCCATCAAAGATGATTGGGAACGCTGACTTTGAGTAGCCTTCGGTAGACTTCATCCATTTCTGTGTATTTGGCGAAGGTAGGCTTGGTGATGAAGATATACCGGATCTCATGCTGAATGCTGATGTCCAACTGAAGTGCATATAGGAATGCCTTGCCAGTGATGCTGCCTTGAATTCCTGAAAACTTTGAACTATCCTTAGCCACATCGTCCAGTCTCTTTTTGTAGTTTGGGAGTGTCACCAGTTTATCATTTATCACCTTCAGACCAGGAAGACCTTTCTTCTGTAGAGCCTCAATCTTGCTGAAAAACCTTTGTACCCCTTGGTCCATGGCCTGAACCTTTTCTTCTAGTTGTAGCATCAATCCTCTCTTGGTCAAGACTCTCTTGACCTCAAGGATGGTCTCTGTTCTGTTTTCAATTCTCAGCTCTTCCAATTCCTCTCTGGTTTTAGAATTTAGGAACTTGATGATTTCATTAGCCTATGTGGGCATCTCTCCCAATTCTGATTTGATATTCTCTATGGCCTATTTTCTTCTCTGCACCAATTCATTTTTCTCAAACAAAATCTGTATCATTGGCCATATCTCGTTCATAGACTTGGTGATGTCTGTCCAACCAATTTCTTTAACTTCGACCAATGTTTTACCTGCCACTGTTTGCTTCCGGAGCTGTTGTAACTCTTGTTTGAGCTGGTCTGACACCTGTTTTTCCTTGGAAAATATGGTTTGATAAGAATATTTGAGTTCTTGAAGGTTCTCAATATCCTTTTTGAGCTTGCTAATATCTGTCTCCTGCAGGTTCATCTTTTCCATAGATTTGGCCAATTCAACCGTCTTTTCCTGAGACGTCGGTGGATTTTCCAATGGGACTTCTGCTAGTGATGCTGTGCTCACTCCTGAGAGTGGAACTACACTCAATGGAATGACTTCCATGGGTTTCAACTGTTCTTTCTCTTTCATTATCTTTTCCATCTCAGCTTCCATTTCTTTCAGTTGTGCATTTTTCTCCATGATTAATTTAAGCATCTCATCTTTTTCTCCTTCTGTTTCTGCTATTTCCTTCACCTGAGAGTCTACTATTGGTGGCAGCTTCAATTGTTTCCTCAAAGACACTATGTCTGCATTTTTTCTCTTGATCATCTCCTCGACTGCTTTCACATTCGAGGGATCATACCCGATCTTGAGGACCAGTTCCTCAAATGTCTTGATCCTTTTGTCTTTGGGAAAGGATGATATCTTCTCCAACTTCAACTGTGTCTAGACATTATTCAGAGACACTTGTAATCTAGAGGTAGTAGTGGAAGAATGTGTCAGCGTGGAGAAAACCATTTCTCCCGTCTGCCTGTGTAGATCCATTTGATCGGCCAAATGCACGTCGTTGGTCTGAAATTCAAAAGTGTCCCTTTTGTAATCAGTGATTACCTTTGGGTCTAGTACCTGTGCTTGGAGGAATGCAATGTGCATTCTACCCTTCTCTGTGTCGAACGTCGATAGCAGCCTGTGTTGTGCAGACAACGTCTGCTTCCAGAATTGGGCGTATGTGCTGCTGGTCAGAGTCTGATTCTTTTTCTTGATCAGATCATATTTCTCAAAGATACTGAGCTTCAGACCTGTCTTGCCTGGCTGGTTGATCGGTGGAGTATCTGTAGGCTTCTTTGGTAACAATGTGGTTATAATATGCTTTCCGCTTGTATTGAGAAGCGAACGATCAACCTCTTTCACTGTAGTAGATGGAACTTCCTTTTCTCCAGCCGAGTAAGGAGATGTGGTTTTGGGCCTCTTGGTATGCAGTCAGAATTCTTCTAATGACACTTCAATGACAGGAGGTGACAAATCCTGCCTAGAACTTTTCTCCTTCGAAGCCTGTGGTGTGGTTATCTGTGATACAGTGACTGGGGAGTCCTGTTGTTCTATCTCGACCAAAGTATTTGGTTCACATCCTGTATGATTTGCAATTTTTTCTACCTCCGGTCTAGATTCGTGGACATACAGGATATTTTTGTTTTTTACCCTCATCTTGGAAATAATCTCGTACAGATCATAGTGCCATGTGATACTCACAAAGAATTTCATTTCCTTTAGCAGCCTGTCTACTTCTTCCCCTGCACTTTGATTGTTGCAGATGAAAGACCCAATCTACGCTTTGATTATGAGTTGTTGCTTTTTCTTTAAAGACACAAAGTGAATATCATCTGCCTTATGTATTCCAGAGAAAAAATTCTGACAGGTAAGTATTTGGACAGTTTATATGGGGCCAACTCGCACCCATAGATTCTGATCTCAGTGTGATCTTGGTACAAGTACCAATCACCAGTCTTTGTATGAACCGATAGATGTAGGATCCTCTGAACTTCGTCATTAATCCTGGGCTTGGGTCTGCTGCTGAGCATACTCACCACTGGGTGGTAAAACTAATCAATGAACTGCTTGAAACTGAAGTTCGTGGAGTTATGTCTGAGCAGGGAAGTCCATGCGGTCACTACCTGGGGTCTTCCATCTCTGTCCATCTTTTGCATGGAAAAAGAAAATTTGAAAATTTGTCCACTTGGAAGAAAACAAATAGGTATGCCAGTATTGAAGAATACTGGAACATGCCTTCTGTGGCGAAATTGACAAATTGCTCGTGAATATTATTCGCTAGGAACATGTTAAAATCGAACTGTGTAGTGGGCTTCTCATCGGTGGAGAAAATAGACAAAAATCCCAGAATGGGTTCATCTACCCACTGATCTGAATAATAACCCAGCAAGGTGCAAAGGGACATGATAACCTGGTTTCCTTTGGTTGAGAACATGGAGGTAGGATAAGGGGGATTTGTAGCGGGGAGCTGAGCGGATTGTGGAAGAAAAAGCTCAAATATTTGTGCTCTTTGAGGAAAAGTCATCTTCTGGTATAACTCTGTAAGGATTTCAAGGTTAAAAGGTGATGTGGAGTCGACTCGGGATATTTGCATCATTTGGTCAATGGCTTCTGGTGTGATGAGGAAAAGAACTTCCCCGGAGGAGGATACGATGGCTCTTTGCTCAGGAATATAGTGGGCTTGGCACTTGAGGGAAAACTCTGG
>ML791950.1:409546-457593 GCA_009831015.1 Picea engelmannii
GATCTGTGCGCTTTTCTTTTGACCGCAGATCTGGGCGCGCTCTTTAACACTCATTTCGGACCCCCCCCCCCCTCCATTAAAGGCATAATGGACAGGGGGGTCTGGAATCCAATGTGGACCGTAGATATGAGCGCCGAAACCTAGGCCGTCCATATGCGCGCATGTATTATCAATGATTCTAGACCCCCCCTATTAAAGGTAGAACGGTTGGGGAGGTCCGGAAAGATTGGTCCACCTTCGCTCTGAGCGCAATCATCTGGACCGTTGATACTTGAGCGGTGCATAAATGTGGGTGCGGAAAGTATATGTGCCCATAGAACTTAGGATAAGTGCATTTCATGGATTTTCTTAAGCTTTTACATTTTACATCACCAAGGGGTTAGGCAAACAACTTTTCGAGCATCCAAAACATGGTGCAACATTGATCATCAAGCTGGTTTTATTGAAGTAAAGTAAACTAGCCTATGTTCTAACTTAACTTCCTATGGCAATTAACACAGATTAAACTGTTGGGCTAAGAACTTATTCTACCCTAGGGCTATCTGACCAAGATTAGACAGTCTGGCCAGATTTATTCACTAACTAACCTAGATCCTTTGGCTAAGATTAAACAGTTTAGCCAAGCTTATTCACTATTCCTATCAACATCAATTTAAAATAACTTGGCCATGCTTGAAAGGTATGAACCAAGTCACTGTTATTGCATGGGTCTCTCATTGAAATTCTTTTATGCCCTCTTTTCTTTTTTCTTTATTTTCCTTTTCTTTTTATTTTTCTTTGTTTTCTTTTTTCTTTCTTTGTTTTCTTTTTTCTTTTTCTTTTTCTTTTTGTTCTCAAATTATTTGCAGAATGAAAAATCATTTGACAAACAAAAACACTAGAGAGATAACATTCTAGTCACCAGTTGATCCTATAAATTATAGGGTGATAACAGGATCCCCAGTAGATCTGAACTTGGGTCAAATCATGTTAAAAGTATAACTAATATAAGAAACCAACAAATGGTTCCGTTGTCGGTTGGAACAACATAGGATTGAGTGGATGGGATCTGTTGAAAAAATGTTAAAAGAATGTCAGATTTGAGACCGAAGTGTCAAAAATAATGAAAATATAGAAGGGAATGTTTATAACCTGGAGACCCATGAAGGAGGAAATAGAGAGACGGTTGAAAACAAAGGAGCTAGAGTTTGCGCAACAAGATAACACAAACCCTGGAGTAACACCACACAAATATCTTGAGAAATATGTGTTTACTGATCTACATGAAGTAATTTTTTGTGATTTTCCACATTTATTGCAGGAGTGGATATTGAGGTTGAAAGAAAACCATGCAAAAAATCAGATCCGACAGTTAGAGTGGAACCCAATTCAGATCGCGTAGTTACAACAAGTGAATAACAAATTCACCCGCGCAATAGATTTTTGGCTCGACAGTATTTTAGCAAGCTTTATAACAGAGTTTGTAGTAGACATAGAAAATTTGTACAACGTAGTTGATCAAGAATTCTTGAAGGGACCTCGAGGCAGGTATCTCAGATCATTATATACTTCCATTAAGATATTTCTATATAACAAAGGTGTAATGACAATGGAGTCAGACAACTAAACTTCCCTGCGTGCATGGGGGAAGGGTGGAAGCACTGACAGGAAAAGGAGAAATGGAAGGAGATAAAGGAAAGAAGGACGACGCCTTGGACCCAATCATGATGGATGATGACTAGATCAAGCGGATCATGGTGACAATGGTAAGGACACATAATGGAGTACGCTACCGATACAAGGTAAATACCAAGAAGAGAGCCATAGCCATGAGGGAAGGATTGGAAATTGATGAAGAGGAGGTAGAGGATCTCCGGGCTATGGAGAAGATTGAGGAAATTCCACGTGCAACATATGAGAGGAAGACAAGAGTTCCAAGAGCAGGAATAAAAGGCAACAATCATATCCATATTAATGTCAATGTGGAACCCATAAACCCATGTGCGACTAACACACCAAGAAAAACACCACCATTTAGACAATTTAATTTCGGGAGAAGGAAGACATCATGAAGTACATCTACACAAGGAACAACAACTGGGGGAACCAATTCAGGAAGCATTAGTCAAGTATCTACACCACGCGGAGGGAGTAGTTCAAACTTCAGAATGGCAGGACATGATCCCACCATTCAGTTACTATAATTTCGAGGAGAGGCAACAAAACACCATGAGAAACACTTGTTTATTTGTGAAAATATTTGGGAAGCAAAACAGATTACTGATGAAGACACTAAACTTGCGCAACTAGCTATCACGCTAAGAGACCGCGCATTAGACTGGTACATGAGTCTAGATGTAAACAGTCCACGTGGTATGACAAAGACACTGACATGCGTTAAGAAATTAATGATTAATGAGTTCTAGAAGTCGAGCTCAGAGGATCAATACATGAACAAGATGATAGAAATCCACCAGAAACCAGGAGAATGTGTCATGGAAATTGACCAACGATTTAAACGTTTGAAAGGGAAATTGAGGTATGCCATGACTGACATGCAACATAGGAATCTGTTTGTGAATTCTCTCTTACCACACCTGAAATATGCACTTAGACAACATAAATTCCAATCTCAAGCAAAGGCTCTGCAGGCAGCCTTGCAAATGGAGGAGAATCTGTACCACAAGACAGATCCAACTATAGAGGAGTTGAAGGAGGATATGAAGAATCTTACCTTTCAACTCAATCAGAACAAGGGCAAGGACAAGCAAGAAGCTGTTTGGTGTACCACATGTAGAACAGAAGGGAAACATAAGAATGAATTTCCAACATTCACGCAGTATATGGAAACATGGATGCTAAATCTATTGCCATCAGGCAGACCCTGGTGTGAATTTTACAAGATGCACATGTAACATCCATATCATTTTCCTATGATGTAGAAATACCAGACAATGCCAAAGAATGCATACTGCACTTTTTGAAAGTCAGTAGGGCATGATGACAAAGACTATAGAACAATGGATCTGATGAGGGAAAGGACGTCAAACACATATAGGGTTAAAGACGAAATGATGACAAGGCAAGCTACACCTCAATTTAATCAGGCACCACCACAATATAATATTGTGCCACAACAGTATAACAACGCGCAACCGTAGCATAACACTGCGCAGCCGCAGTATAACCTTGTGTAGTATAATCATGTACCTCAATACAATACACCGCATGAAGATCACATTGGGTACAGAGGAGGAGGATGAGTTAGAGGAGGAGTTGGACATGGAAGAGGTCCAGTAGTGTGCCATAATTGCCAAAAACTAGGTCACTATGCAAGAGAATGTCCACTACCACTTGCGACATGGATGTGTTGTCGCACAACAGATCATGATGGAGAAGATTTCACAACACTGTTGGGGAAGATACAGGAAAAACATAATCGAAATAATCAGAACGTACAATGGATCTCTACAAAACCTAGAGAAGATGGTAGGAACATCAACATAGTGACGCGCGGAGGTGATAAAATAGAAGATGATGCAACTAAACAAGAACCAATACAACACCAGTGGATTAAGAAGAATATCGAGCCACCCAAACGATTTGATACAGGAAAAGAGAAGGAGACCTTTAAGGAGGCCAGACAAGAATTTCTCAAGTAGAAGATTGTGTCTACATCTACTGTGCAACATACCCAAGACGTCCCAACGTATGAAATGCCGTCAACATTGGACCAAGTAAGTTGTATTAAATCAGAGAACCTCCAAGTTTCCATGGAATCAACGAATTGGAATAATTCCTAATGAGATATGAGGAGGAAGTATATGACAACTAAATATTGTTATCTCTTAATATCACACTTAAGGCTGCACCTGGAAGATGGTGGGGTGCGAACAAACAAAATATACAGGACTGGTACTAGTGCAAAAGACTACTGCGCATCAGATTCAGTGCAGAACAAAAGAGGTGTGCAACCCAAAAATACAATGGACACAGAGCACCAGTGGAACACTTGGAGAAGTGTAGAGCACTGTGGAATATGACACCACCATAATAATGGCCTCACCATTCTATACACACATTAGAGGGAATCCCAACAAACTAGTATACAGACCAGGAACTGCGCATAGGAACTACGAACTGGACAATACTACAATAGAAATTTATAATCACTTTCTCATTTGAGCATGAGAACCCCAACATAGATGCAACACTTAAACAAATAATAGGGGTGATATTCAGTAAGGAACTAGAATTTGAACTCATAACAAAAGAACAACAACAGAACAGACAAACAGTAAAAGAACTATTTTCATGCTACTATGTGCAGGAAGAAGTACCAGATGAAGATGACCCACACGATATTTAGATTGAGGAAGTTGAAGGTGAAAGAGAAGTGGAAGGTCCACCTCTAGAATCAGAAGTAACTGTTGCACTGATAAAGGTGAAGAAAGTCAACATTGGGACAGTTGAGAATCCCAAAATGGCTAGCATTGGAGACTACTGGGATGAGCAAACAATGGAAAGGATAACTGAGTTACTGTGCGAGTATAGTGACCTGTTCCCAACAAACTTCATAGAAATGAAAGGTATTGCAGGAGAACTTGGAGATATGAATATCCCTCTCAAACCAGAGGCAACACTTTTCAGATAGAGGCCTTACAGATTGAACCCCATATACAAGCATAAAGTAAGAGCAGAAATCAACAAAATGCCGGAAGAAGGAATCATAGAACCAATAGAAGAATCAGAATGGATAAACCCCATGGTAGTTCAGGAGAAGAAGCAAGGAGGCATAAGAATCTGTGTAGACCTGAGAAATATCAATGATGCTTGCCTACATGACCCCTTCCCTACACCCTTTACAGATGAAGTCTTAGAAAATGTGGGAGGTCAGGAAGCATACTCACTCATCGATGGATTCTTAGGCTACCGCCAAATCAAGATAGCATGAGAAGATCGGTACAAGAATACCTTTGCAACAGAATGGGGATCCTACCAGTACACAGTCATGCCTTTTGGACTGAAGAATGCAACAACAATTTTTTTTAGAGTAGTCATTGTTTCCTTCAAAGAATTCATCCATCAGTTTCTAGAGATATATTTGGATGATTGGACAGTGTACATATTGTTGAAGGATCATGTAGAGGTGTCGAGGATGATGTTAGAAAGATGCAGTAAATGCCACATATCCTTGAACATTAAGAAATGTATATTTGGAACACCCTTCAGAATTCTATTGGGTCAAATAGTATGCAAACAAGGTTTGATCGTGGATCCTGCAAAGATTGCAGTAATTGTGAATTTACCACCACCAAAATCAGTGCGCCAGCTGTGAGTCACATTGGGACATACAAGATATTACTAAAAAATTATAAAGGGGTATGCGCAGATCACTGCGCCGATGGAGAAATTGCTCAAGAAGGATACTAAATTCCAGTGGAATGAAAACTGTCAGCAAGGGTTGGACACCCTGAAGGAGAAGATGGTCACAACACCCATCTTAGTCTTTCTGGATTGGAAGAATGCATTTCATGTGCATGTAGATGCATCAGAAAGATACCTGGGAGCTATTCTGGCTCAACCAAGAGCAGAGGATTTAGACCATTCCATAACATTTGCAAGTAGAAAACAGTCAGACTCCGAGAAGAATTACAACACTAGAGAGCGAGAAGGTCTAGAAATGGTGTATGGACTTCAAAAGTTCAGGCATTACCTACTTGGAAAACATTTTAATATGTTCACAGATCATTCAACCCTTAAGTACCTAGTCAACAAGCCAGTGTTGGGGGGGAGAATATGTCGATGGTTATTGTTGTTTCAAGGATTTGACTTTGAAGTCATAGTTAAACCAGGGAAGCTAAATGCAGGACCTGATCACTTTTCAAGGGTCACCAATGGTGAGGATCCTACAAACTTAGAGGATACCTTCCCTGACACGCAGTTATTTTCATTCCAGGTCGCGGATGATTATTTTGCTGACATTATTGAGTATTTAAGTACAGGAACTACACCACAGGAACTTAACACCGCACAGAGGAAGAATATGGTTGTTAGAGCATCCGACTACCAGTTGATCGCATGACACTTATATAAAATAGGGGTAGACAACATCTTGAGAAGGTGCACGCTAGAACACGGAAGGCCTAGGATATTGGTAGAAGCCCATGAAGGAATAACTGGAGGAAATTACGCAAGAAAATATACCACGAGTAGGATTATGGTGGCCAACGATTCATCGAGATGCAAAGGAATAATGCCAACAATGTGACGTTTGTTAGAGGGTTGGAAAACCAAACAGATGGGATGAGATGCCATTGCACCCACAGGTAACACTACAAGTGTTTGAAAAATGAGATATATATTTTTTTGGGCCAATTCAACCACCCGCAAGAAGGTCAGGCACACGATACATCATCACTGCGACAAAATACCTCTCAAGATGGGTAGAGGAAACACTAGTTAAATATTGCAACGCATAGACATCAACACACTTCCTGTTTGAAAATGTGCTCACCAGATTTGGATGCCCAAGGATTCTGATGAGTGACCAAGGCACTCAGTTTATCAACAACACTATCAGAGATCTGACTAAAGAATTTGAGGTCTACCATAAAAAAAGTACGCCATACCATCCTCATGCAAATGGAACAGTGGAATCCTTCAACAAGATTCTAGAGAATTCCTTAACCAAGATTTTTTATGTCAATAGGGATGACTGATTATAAAAAATACCAATGGTACTATGGGCATATAGAACTACCTGTAAGAAGTTGACATGGAAGACAACATTTAGATTGGTTTATGGACAAGAAGCAGTGGTGCCATTAGAATTCTTAGTACCAATTCCACGTGTCATAGAAATTACAAATGTGATAGAGTGAAGCTCAATAAAGGAAAGGTTAAGTCAGCTGATGAGCATGGAAGAAGATATGATTTTAGAAAAATTTCATCAAGAAGTACAGAAAGCAAGGGAGAAATCTTGGCATGATCGAAATATCAAGAGAAAAATTTTCAAGGAAGGATACATAGTCCTACTGTATGGAAAAAAGTTTTTCTAACATCCAGGAAAGTTCAGAATGCATTGGTTGGGACCATATGAGGTCAAGACTGTCACAGATGGAGGAGATGTACAATTGAAGGATTTGGAAGGAACATAACTGAGGGGCATGATCAATGGGAGTTGCATGAATATGTACAAGGATAACTGACCACCTGCAACTTGAAAGTTATTGCGTAGTAACAACCGATGTAAAAAAAATGTTCGCGCGCACAGGTTAGCAAGTCAGCATGACAAAAAAGAAAAGAGTCCACGTGCACAGGCCACTGAGTCAGTGCGCCGAAATAAGAATATTGCACCAGAAGAAAAGGGTATCTAATCCAAGGAATCCACGTGCTCAAAAATCCCAGCGCGCCAGAAAAAGGACCGACGGTCGAAAATCGCGGTAATTTAGAAAATGAGGGCTATACAATTCAAGTGCCAAGTGACAGTGATTATTGAAATTGTGACATACAGATGAAATTCCATATGCAGAGGTAAATAACTTAGTGCGACGGAAAGGGAAAAGTCTAAAAACACGACGCACAGGACAACACTTAACAAGTGCAAAGTTACCACGTGCAGGACACACAACAAATAGTGAAAAAGGGAGAACTGTCAGTGAAAAACAATTGTCACTTCGTCGTCCTGCTATAAAGTTAGAAAAAGGGGGGAAATAAACTCATTGTGTTAATTTCTAAGGAGAAGAACGCAGATTCGAGTGAAAGAGTTATAGCGTGAGACTTCTAGCTAGCATCCATTGAGTTCGAAGATTTACAGTATAGATCTCGTCACAATGTCACCACCATGAGTTGGAGCACCGATAGGAACATGAGAAGTACTACTTGGGAGGTAGACACAAGTGAGCAAGAGATACCCATAGTGGTGGATGTGGATGAAATCCACACACCTGAGTACGATTCAAACATGTGAAAATAAAGGAGGAACATAACTTAGTGCAGGAGGCCGAGCATCTGGAGGAGGACATAGAGAGAACTGAATATGACACATTGAGGGGACTAGGGCCACGATAGGCCAAGAATTCCACGGGTTTAGCGCCACATAGCCACGAACTAGAAGTAGGAAAAGAAATAGTACACGAGGATGTACTAGAGGTGGGGGCCTCATCCTCACAAGCCAAACGAAAGGATCACCCTCATAGTAGCACGCAAGGAGGGTCACAACCACAAGTAGAAGGGACCTTGGTTCTTCGTAATATTACGAAAGGGGTGTGCGTAGATGATGATATGGTTGGTGCAGGGAATGCCATCAAGTATTTTTACCATGACGTGGTATATGTCACCAAATTTCCAAACCTGACGCCCCAAATTTATCTAGAAAGTAGGGGAGAAGGCTCATTAGGCATGCCACTGTTAGAGCTGACACAATGGATTCTTGGGCTCTATAAAAATGGCATCATGAACTTGCTAGATGTCCCACATTTTTGGCAGGGAAAGCACATTAACACCTGTGTCAAGTAACTTCTTTCACGAGTGCATGGCGAGATATTGTGGATGGATATGCTGGTGCCTATCACTGTGGACCTCATCGTAGCAATCACGGGGCTACCCATAGATGGGGAAAAGCCAGAACAATACCTGGAGGATAAAACCAGAACCAAGGGAATCTCATATGAGATCAAGGCCAAGTATGGCATGGAGTGTGGTAACATGGGCATCAAGATCAATGACATCAATGATCCTACGACAAGGTTTTCCACTAGACTCCTCGGATGCAAATTGATGTGCAAGTGTTGCAAAGAGGAAGTATCGGCTGGTGTGGTCGCCACCGCCACACAATGTGGAAAGGGGAGCTCGATGAGATGGGACCCATACCTATTGAACTCATTTTTAGAGGACTATAAGGAAACACATGATTGGGGCTCTGAGTTCCACTACTCGTGGTTACTCATCCTCATTGGCCTCATTGGCTAGAAGGAACCAATTTACAGTAAGTATCTGGAGAGAATAGGAAAGTGTGGCACAACTCTCTACATATCATTATGCAGCAGTGCAGACCCGAAGAGAAATAAGACAAACACAAACATAATTGCGAGGTATTTTGCAGAAATCCATGACCTCATTGTGGATACATGGCACATTTCACTAGAGATTGTCCAAGAGTTTGGACAGGTTACTAACTTCAGGGAAATGCATCATAGTTTATGGCTGCAAGCAAAGAGAGACAAAGCCATGGAATGGATACAACTAAAATATTGTGTGATGGCGGAAGAGATCCAGAGAGAGGTCAAGGAGTGGCCTGAAGAATGGAAGGTACTGGTGATTCCAACCTCAGTACCAAGCCCACAAACTCAGATGTAGGGAAGACCAGCCCTAACGCACCAAATAGGCACCAACGGGGCCAGAACCAAAAAGAGGAGTATGCAAGGTCAAGAGGGGGGAAGAACCCCAACCAAGAAGAAACCTAGAACACATAACAAACCACTAAGGGGCCCTACACATCCTCCATCGCATGCAAAACAACCACTAACACATCCAACGAGAGAAGTGTGCATAGAAGAAACAGGCACAGGGAAACATGAGATCCCTGAGGAGGAAGAACCAGGGACAAGGACCCAGGAGATTCCTAGGGCAGAAGAAACGGGGCCAACCACTTCCAGAGATAATCATATGCCCACTATTCTGGAGCCATCAGACACCCAAGAGAAGTGACCAGGGGAGAAAACTAGTGGTGGCTGAAAGAAGGCGAAGGCCCACAAACCACAGTGCCATATGTCACTAACCCCTGATGATGTGGATTTAGTGGCGAAAACAATCGAGGAAAGACTGGCTGAGGTGTGGGAGAATGCGGAGAAGCACAGGGATTTAACTAAATATCAAGTGCAAGAAGTAAAAGATGCACTGGAGAAGATAAGGATCGAGGCAGCCCAGACCCCAAAATAAACACCCATGCAGGCTAAGGAAGGAGTGCCAATGCCTAAAACAATGCAATTTGTAGCGCAGGGGACTGACAATTTCATAATCACGCTTGTGATGATGTTTCTTGATGAAGAGACAACAAAAAAACCCCTAAAGGACATTGAAGCATTGGACGTGGCATTGACCGAGATTCCAACAAAGGCACTATATAAACTTTAGGTAAGCATCGTGCAGGAGATTTAGTCCAGAGAAAGAGATGATGCGACAAATCTATAGGTAGACCAAGTAGAAAACATCATGATGAAGGAATCCATCAACCATGAAGTGCAATGGAAAGAGAGAGTGAAAAAAAAAGTGGAGGAGATGGAGACTCAGATCCACATACTATTTCAAGCCATCCATGATAACACAAATGAGGAGGCAATGTTTTTGAAAGAGAAGCTGTGAAGGATAGAGAAGACTATACAAGACTATAAAGAGGAAATTAAAGAGCTGGAGGAGCATGTCACACCCACTACTCCCCCAGAAGTTAGAGTGCAGCGAGAAAATGAGGCAACAATAGTTGCTGAGGACATCGGCTGAAGCATACAGAGAGTCATAGATCTATTAGAAAAGAGTGTGCAACTGTGGACTCACCTCCTAGAGGATGAAAGCCTCTAATAAATACAAGAGAGGGAAAACAAATTCCATGCAGCAATGGCAGAGGTGAAGAAGTGACATAAAACAATGTCACATTCATAGAAGATTAGGACTGCCACCAAAATGAAGGCTCTACAGTTGGAAGAGAAAGCGCTGCAAGCATGGAAGACAACAATACATGCATTGTTGGATCCCCTGCAAGAAAAGGCGGAGGATCTGGTCATGGAGAGCGACACAACTAAGCAGAGCATTGAACAGATCAGGTCCAAGGGAGAATATATTTTACAATCTCCTATCACAATGCAGGTGGTCACTGCTATGTCCAAAAAGAGAAATCATGATCACTATCAGTGCCAATGAATAACGAAAATGTATGACACACTACAGTAGGCAGTAACAGATGCGAGAAGCAGGCAGTGACAACTGCACAAGTCAGGCAATGACTCGGGACGAGTCATGATGTCAGTGTTGGGGGTGTTGATACTGAGAGGCGGGTGAATCAATATCAAGTACAATTTAAAACCTTTTTCAAATTATACTTAAACCATTCAATTATATCCAATGAGAAATGAACAATAGTGTAAGAGTTACACCAATACACCACAATACACCATGCACAATATATGAGAAATAATCAATAGTTATTGTTTAAGGGAAGTAATGAATTCCAAAGGTAGCTACAACTTCCAAATGTAAAGGGAGGGATAAAAATCCAAGAGGAATATACAGTCCTCCAATATCAAGAGAGATTTGAACTCTCCATCCTTGCCCCTTMCTTCCACCCAAGAATATACGAGAGATAATAAAACTTTACATTAAATCATCACCATCAACCAATCATCACATAGAACCTGATAATGCTTCYCGAGACTTCTTCAATTTCTGAAATTCTTCAATTCTTGGAGTACTCTGATCCTGTAGATAATATTACTCAATGTATTCTCTAAAACTCCTCCAAGTTTCACTCCTTGAATCCTCCCCAAAAAGAATTTATAGAGAGAATGGTAGACCTTGTTCAATTCTGGTTTATTCAGGAGATCGAACTTGTACAAAATGCCCCGCGCTCAGTATGTAACATCAGATTCTGAAACTTGCACACAAGAAACGAAAGTCCATACTCTTTCCAATGAAAATTTTCCCACGTCATTTGGATTCTAGATGAATAAGTTATGACTGTTTTTCCCGAAACACCTGTTTATTGAATAGCTTCAGGACTGGTCACAAACCCTATCTTCCACAGAGTGTATCTCCATAATTATAGTGAATCAAGAGCTGAAATTTTTACCAAAGTCACCTTGATATGTCTTCACGATACCATAGCAATTTCACCATCTGAATCATTCTAGAAATTTTTTTATAGCAAAAATGGTAAGATGACTTGAAAATAACATACCTTAGAACACATCACCAAAAGACTTCATCCTCCCTTGAAATCCGACCTTCTTTACCTGCGATTTCCTCTGAAATTTGACTTATTTATCAAATGAATGTATAATTCTATTTATTTATACCATTTATGTAACTTCCTTTTAACATTAGGGCCGACCTGACAATTTCTTATTTTGTAATTCTTTTCTTTAATTATCTTCAGGGCCTACATGTACTTCCTTCTTCAATTCACCTTGTCATCTTCAAAAATTAATTTCTCCTCAACCATGAGGATCCACATGACATGCCACATACCACCAGAAACAACATGATGTATACTATCCATGCATGGGTATTGTATCTACATGTGCATTTTCCTTCATGTCCAAATACCTTCATCAATCTTGCGGTCCGACTAGGGTTGACATAAATGACAACAACCAATCTTCCAACAATCGCCCCCTTTGTCATTGATGGCAACACTCATGCTCCCCCTATCATCATGATCCAAATTTCTCTCCCCCTTTGACATCAATGTAAAAGGGTAGGGCTTCTCCCCCTGAGTTTAATGGCAAAAGGTAACTCTCTTCTTTGGGGCTGCTCCCCCTGAACATATGGCACTCAATAATACTTCATCCTTATTTTTGGTCTTTTGATTTTCTTCCTTGGAATCATTTTGTGTGGCTTCTGTGTTCTCTCTCTTCTTCATGTCTAGGATGTATATGTTGTTATATCTTCTTGTTGCAGTTGCAACCAATCTTCCTGAGTTATTTTCTTTGATTTTACATTTTCGGGAGTCAAATGTAAGAGTGTATCCTTGATCACACATTTTAGTAACATTGAGTAGATTATGCTTCAAGTCTTCAAACAATAGGACATTCTTTGATTTTACATTTTTTCTTCCAAGTTCTACTACACCTTTTCCAAGTATATTGGCAGATGAGTCATCTCCAAATGCAACATTTCCACCCTTTCTCTTCTAGCTAATGAATTTGTCTTGATCCCTGGTCATGTGTGAAGAACATCCATTGTCTATGTACCATTCATATTCTTCTTTACATTCTTCAGCGGTCAATGTTATTCGACAATCTTCATTGTTTGGAATCTCTTTCCTTCTCATACTGTGGTTGGAATAGGGACATCTTCATTCATATATCCACAATCTTGTTCTTTGTGACCAAGATAATTACATTTGTAGCATGCAATAATTTTGTCCATCAATGGGTAAAATGAATTATAACTTCTATTGACAAATCCATGATTATTTCCATATCTTCTATTTACACCATTCATGTTTCTTACGTATGTGTTCCTTTCATTGATTCTGCAATTAATTGCCTTATGTCCAAATTTTTTGCAAGTATAACAATGACCAAGAAAGAAATTTTTATACCTTGGAGTAAGTGGGCTTCTTTGTGATGTAGTCCATCTGGGTTCATGATCTATTGTTCTGTAGTTTAATTCATACTGATTGAAGCTTCTTTGATTCCTAAAGGTAGGAGGTCTTCTTGGATATTCATCCCTTTTGTAATCATTCCTTCTTTCTGGTATCCTGGTCCACTTCTCATCAACTGTCTGTGTAGCTCTTTATTCAACCTTCTTGTTGGTATTTGCATCTTATTTGTATGAAGTTTCACCCATGCATCCAAGATGTGTTAAGTCTTTTGGCACTTGAGAGTTTCTTAAGCTATTCCTCAATGAAACAACTTCTTGTTCAAGTTTCTCACAATCTTCTTCTTTCTTCATCATTTGGACATTCCTTACTTCTCCTATTCTTCTTTCTTCTTCGAGTAGAGTTTTCAAGGAAATGGTTTCTTCTCTTAGTTTCTCAAAGTCTTCTAATTGTTTCTTCAAGATTACAACTGTCTTTTCACAACTACCCAATTCACTTCTTAGTTTTATTTGCATGTCTTTGAGCTTGCTATTTTCAATCTCAACATGCTTCAATTTTTTAAGATTCTCATCTTCTTATTGAATAATTTTTTCTTCATGATTTTCTTCTTATTCATTGGAATTTTCTTCTTCAGTGTCATTTCTTTCAATCCTTGGATGAGGACATTCAAATTCAACATGACCTACTCCACAATCAAAGAAAAAGAACTGACCTCTATTTTCTTCTTTGAAATTTGAGGTGTTGTAATTTGTTTCAACTTCTTCTTCTTCTTCTGCTTCTTCCCTTACATAAAGGTCTTGTAGCTTGTCCCAAATATCTTTTGATGATGCACATGATCCCACCTAGAATTTCACTGAATCTGTCAATCCATCCAGGATGGTATCTATTGCCAATTTGTTGTTTCTTTTTGCTTCCTTCTGAGCTGCAGTCTTTGGTTTCTTCAAAGCATTGTATCCCGAAGAAACTGAGAACCAAACATCTTCCCCAAGAGATTTCAAGTAATTTTCCATTCTATTACTCTAGTATTCAAAATTGCTTCCATCAAATGGTGGAATCCCATTTGGAATTTTGTCTTCCATTTCTTCTTAGTATCTTCCTTCCAGTGGTTAAATTGTATTGAAGGTAACCCGCTCTGAAACCAATTGTTGATACTGAGAGGGGGGTGAATCAGTATCAAGTACAATTTAAAACATTTTTCAACTTATACTTAAACCATTCAATTATATCCAATGAGAAATGAACAATAGTATAAGAGTTACACCAATAAAACACAATACACCATGCACAATATATGAGAAATAATCAATAGTTATTGTTCAAGGGAAGTAATGAACTCCAAAGGTAGCTACAACTTCCAAATGTAAAGGGAGGGATAAAACTACAAGAGGAAGATACAATCCTCCAATATTAAGAGAGATTTGAACTCTCCATACTTGCCCCTTCCTTCCACCCAACAATATACGAGAGATAATAAAAATTTACATTAAATCATCACCATCAACCAATCATCACATAGAACCTGATAATGCTTCCTGAGACATCTTCAATTTCTGCAATTATTCAATTCTTGGAGTAATATGATCCTATAGATAATATTACTCAATGTATTCTTTTAAAATCCTCTAAGTCTCACTCCTTGAATCCTCCCCAAAAAGAAGTTATAGAGAGAATGGTAGACCTTGTTCAATTCTGGTTTCTTCATGAGACCTAACTTGTACAGAATTCCCCGTGCTCAATATTTAACATCAGATTCCAAAACCCACACACAAGAAACTAAAATCTGTACTATTTCCAATGAAATTAGTCCCACATCATTTGGATTCTCGATGAAGAAGTTATGATTTTTTTACCCGGAACACCTGTTTATTGAATAGCTTCAGGACTGGTAACAAACCCTATCTTCCATAGAGTGTATCTCCATAATTATAGTGAATCAAGAGCTGAAATTTTTACCACAGGTACCTTGATATGTCTTCTCAATAATTTCACCATCTGAATCATTCTAGAAAACAAGTTATAACAAAAATGGTAAGATGACCTGAAAATAACATACCTTAGAACACATCACCAAAAGACTTCATCCTCCCTTGAAATGCAGCCTTCTTTACTTCTGATTTCCTCTGAAATTCGACTTATTTATCAAATGAATGTATAATAATATTTATTTATACCATTTATGTTACTTCCTTTTAACATTAAGGCCGACTTGACAATTTCTTATTTTGTAATTCTTTTCTTTAATTATCTTCAGGGCCTACATGTACTTCCTTCTTCAATTCACTTTGTCATCTTCAAAAATTCATTTCTCCTCAACCATGAGGATCCGTGTGACGTGCCACATACCAATGGAAACAACATGATGTATACTATCCATCCATGGGTCTTGTATCTACATGTGCATTTTCCTTCATTTTCAAATACCTTCATCAATCTTGCGGTCCAAAACCCATGACTAGGGTTGACATCAATGACGACAATGAATATTCCAACAGGGGGCCCATTGGGAAGAGGACTATTTTGGGGAAAAGGAACAACATGGAGGAAATACAGTTGGAAGGGAGGCATGCGAGGCATGCATGGAAGAATATGGGAAATAAAGACAACTGCCAAGAAAAGCAGTGGACAAAAGGAAAATGCACATGCAGAGGAGGAAAGCGTGCAAGGCCAACATGCAAGAAGACCCAACTAGGTTAGGGTTTTGGTAAGAGAATGTAATCGATGATGAGACAAAAACACATATAAATAGATACCTAGGAGGTCTAGGTGGTCGGGTTCTGATTATTGAGGGTTACTTGCGTGAGGAGGAGTAACTGGTTTGTAACACGACTGTAATCCGATCTAGTCTTGTAAGTTGTTGAGATGTAGAGGGTCAAAAGGGTAGATATTGAGGGTTAGATCACAGGATGAAGATCCTGGTGTGATCTAGTCTACCTTGACCCGACTGAGGATGAGTTGTAAAGCACACGAAACTGTAGTTTTGGAACCGCCATAATAAAAGAGCTTGAGAGACGGATCTTTGTGGACGTAGCCCAGGAGGGGGTGAACCATGGTAACACCTGTGCTATGTGATTGAATGTTTGGTCCCTTTTACTATCAATAAGTAGGTGTTAGAATGATGTATGAATGAATTGATGGATCTAATTACGCTACATGATTGAATGAGAATGATAGTATATTACTCTAATAATTAGATAGAATTCACGGTGTGCAATTCATAGATCCCCATTCAATCCTGGACTGCAAGAATTTGAGCATTGCAGTAACCCATTAAGACTATCTCAGTTGAGACAACATAGTGCACTATGTGTGCTACGTTGCCTTCTGGTTTACCAGGAGGGTCGATAGTTTTAGAGGCTTTGTTGGATCCCCAATAGATCTGAACCTCGGTCAAATCATGTTAAAGGTATAACTAATATAAGAAACCAACAACTCTCTTCCTAACCTCTTGGAAGTTATCCACTTTATCTTGCCACTTCCTGGGAAGCAGTGAAGCTTCAACAACAAATTGATGAGTGGCATATGTGATGCATTCCTTTGGCTTTGACACAACTAAGGAATTCCATTCTGAGTCAACAATGGCATTGAATTGATGCATCTATAAGTATGATGTCTGAACTACAGGTCGAAACTCTCGTAGCTCTTTCTTAGAAACTTTTTGGGCTTCATATAATGCATTCAACTCATTATATTCTTGCTAGATTTTGTCGAACTTCGCCTACCGTTCTAGAGGATCCAGGGTGCTGGTTGCTTCTGCATTAAACAATTGTATATTTGCGCGCAAGTCCTCCAATGTGTGGTTGCATCTTGAGATGATTCCCATCCAATCACTTACCTCTATGAAGATCTTGGTGCATTCTATAGTCCATTTGTGAAAGGTTTCTCTTGCATTATTCACTTCCCTCGATTGCGCTAAAATGGCTCCCAGGGCGATGCCTAATGCATCCACATGTACATGGAATTCAATTTCCAAATTTGGAAATATCAAGATCGATGCACTACTTAGTTTCTCTTTGAGAACGTAAAATGCATTGTCATACTCAGGCATCCATTGGAACAATTCAGATTTCTTCAACAATTTCTCAAGGGGTGCTGTAATCGTTGCATATCTTCTGATGAACCTGTGTTAATATCGTGTATGTCCCAGTGTGGAACACAACAATTTGGCACTTGTAGGTGGTGGCATGTTCAAAATGACCACAAATTTAGCTGGGTCTACCATGACTCCTTATCTGCATACAATATGGCCTAACAAATTTCCATGAGGTACACAAAAAATACACTTTCTTAGATTTAGAGATTACTGCATTTCACAACATCTATCAAACATTAACCGGAGTAGGTGGACATGATATTTTAACAGGTTGTACACTGTCCAATCATCCATATAGACTTCTACAAAATTGTGGATGAATTCATGAAAATATGCTATCACAATTCGAGAGAAAACTGCAGGGGCATTCTTCAAACCAAAGGCAATTACATTGTATGTGAATGATCCCCATTCGGTTATGAATGTAGTCTTCTTCTTGTCTTCCTCTATGATTCTGACTTGTTGATATCCTGAGAATTCGTTTGCAAATGAATATGATTATTTTCCCTCAATTTGATCTAATACCTCGTCACTGAAAGGTGTGGGAAACAGATCATGCACACATGCAGAGTTCAGACTCCTGTAATCCACACAGACCTGAATGTCTTATGTGACTTTCTTACTATGGATAACTATGGGGCTAATCCATTCTTCTTCTTCAATAGGGAAAATAAGTCCTGCCACAAGCATCTTGTCCACTTCTTTCTTAACCTTTTATTTTATTCAAGGGTTGAGGCAGTATGGTATGTGCTTCACAGGTCTTGAGCTGGGTTTCAAGTCTATTTTCATTTCTCCCATGGCTCCTTTTATGCATTTTAGTTCCGAGAACATTTTCGGAAACA
Organism: Picea engelmannii; assembly: GCA_009831015.1. NCBI lineage: Eukaryota > Viridiplantae > Streptophyta > Pinopsida > Pinales > Pinaceae > Picea > Picea engelmannii. Next base: position 427,776 of record ML791950.1, read on the forward strand.
AGTCCTCATACTCCCGCAACAGACTCTATACTTCGTTCATAGCTTCCTCATCCCAATAGTATCCTATAGAAGTTATATTAGGATTCTCTACGCTCCCTATATTGACTTTCCATAACTTCAGTGGGTGATTATAGGAGCTACAGGTGTGACTAGGTATGGTATCCTAAATCTCTCTAATACATTCGGTTTTTTTAATGTCTAAGTTTCTAAGCTCTTCTAAACCGTCAGATTTTTCTAGGTCTCTCTCAAATTTACAACAAGGTACATATATCTTATCAATTTAAAGACTCAGAATAGACCGAAGAAAGTGAACACGGTCAACACATATTACTAGACTTGATCTCTTTTTACAAATGTCGGTAAAAAGCATTTCCCTGATTTTTTTTAGGATAGAGTTGAGCTCGAGATACTTACTTGTAAAGGTGAAATCCTTGCAAAATTGTTCTTGTAAGGTATGCCAATAGTTTGTTTGTCTTCTAGTCTCCTCATGCATATACTAGGCCCTTGGAATAGGCCCCAATGAATGGAAAAATACCTGGACCCATAGGTGAGAGGGTACCTCCGCACCTCTCCACTGCCTTAAGCAATGTTCAATATGCATCCACGGGTTAGATAGTCCATCGTACAATTGCGCACATTGGAAATCTATCTTCATTTCTTCTTTTAGCCAACCCCTCCATTGGAATCAACATCAGATGGCTTGTTTTTCATCCTCCCACACTATAATCGAGGCTTTATGGGTGGCCCACCATCTAGCGGGGGTATCTTGTAAGGCTAAGTCAAGAACATAGATCGTTTGTTCCTCCACTATCTTTTCTTCCATGTTGGAAAGAAAACTATGTAACTTTGAGGTACCATTGTATGTAGGGGGTTCTCTGACCTCAATTCCAATCCATCTTATTGCTCTGACAGTTGTGCATCACCTTGAGAATCACTCATTTGAACCTTGTTTCCAACTTCCAAACGCTGCTTCTGAATCCTCATCAGTAGATTGCATGCTTCTCCAACTTACTGATCCATCTACCATAGGATTTATGCAATCTGGTCTGATGCCTCTTGTGATGGTGTATAATTAGTCAAGGGCCTTTGACTCCATACTATGGTCCACTGGTTCAATATATCTAGGCCCTAGACAAGGATATAAGGACTGAACTAGTTTTATCTCGTCTGCTGCAAACGCCATGGTGTATCTATTTAGATCAATTATAACATAGTTTTCACATGCCCAATCAATCCTGAGTAGAGCAGGGTAGGGATCCTTATCTCCCATGATTTCAATCACCTCAAAATTAGTTTTGGTCTTAACTCATGCAACATCTATTTCCAAATTTTCTAGCCTTCCTACTGAGAAGATGCAGTACTAATTTTCCATTCTCAAATGGATGGGGGAATATACTGATTGAGGTTTTCCCAAATCTTCCCAGGTATTTTTGGGTAGGATGTTGACATCTGATCCCAAATATAGCATGAAATCCTTGATTTCAAAGTCATCTACTTGGGCTTCTAACCTAAATTATTTTCATGTTCACACCTTTCTTCTTTGTATTCTCCTGGTATTCTTCTCAGGGAGGTTAGTCCTTACTATGGATTCTAGGGTTCCCTTGTTCCCCAGTATCAAGTATAGGGTGTTGCGCAACTTCTCAGTAAGTTGGTCATCCCCTAGGATATCAAAGAATAACTGAAACCAAATATTGATTACACTTTGAGACTGCTCAGGGTGTCTTCTTGGAATTGCAGAATTCCTGGGTGCTGGTGTGAGGTAGGGGCTTGTGTAGGGTTAGTTTGAAAGCTAGATCTAGGAGGAYTCTCTATTACTTCAGGAATGGGGATACTCTTAAATATTTCTACTACATTTTTGAAAAAGAACTTTTGTTTCACAGGATCATACCTGTCATCTTTGGGAATAACTTTCTGAATCTTGAGCTGACTGTATGTGTCTTCCCTAGTCYTTGCTCCTCCGTGAGTGATGATGTTAATATTTGGTATCTTTCCCTCGATTCCCCTTTTAAATTATGAGAATACGATATTAGCTCCGTGTTGACGAACCCTATCTTCCCACTTCACGATCAGTTATGGATAGTCTTCAATTGCGTGCCCATTATTCCTGCAATGCAAGCACCATGGTCATATTGGGTGAGGGAAGTATCTATCCAAGTGAAATTGTTCGTTGCAGTTGTAGCATTGGATTGGCCCTCTACCTCCATTTTTCCCTCCTCTGAATCCACCTCCAAACCCACCTCCCTAGCCTCTTCCAGGTCCTTGGGGGGTTTCATTTACTCTGAATGATGTCCGGTTTAATATTTCAGCAAGTGCATCCAACGCTCTACATTGATTTGTGGCATGGGTCGTAGATGCACAAAACTCATAGTGTATTGTATTGGGTGCAATTATGTACTTATGCATAATAGGAAACTTCTTCTACGCATGTCCTTGTGTCCGACAAATCTCACAATACTCTGCTGTTTGAGGGGTTGGAGAGGTTGGGAAGGTATTATACAACCCTGGTGTATGGAATGGTGGAGTCGCAGAAACTTGTGCAACTCCTCCCATGGGTCCTGAAGAAGGCCCCATCAGGTTTTGAAGAGGTCCCATTCCCCTCATGCATGGAAATTCATTTAACAGTTTCCCTTCTGTGTATCAGCCTGTGCACCAAACCTGAGGGTGTCCTGGTCTTTGTGTGGTTAATTATTAAATATTTTCCATTAGAGATTATATTTGTCCTTGAAGTTGCAACAAATTTTCATCTACTGAGGGCCTGGTCATTCTGATTTTTCCTGGATAACCTGCCATGGATTCAAACTTCATCGATTGTTCCAAGGCTTGTGTTAATGTGTCTATTCATTGTTGCATTAAAGGAATTCTCATCATAGGTAGTAAACCTTGGATATACCATTCCCTCTGGTGATATTCTTGAATTGGATGCTCTAGCCTTGCAATAGCATCCTTGAACTTTTGGCTGTACTCCCAGGAAGATTCTCCTTCCCTTTGTTGAATCTCCCGCAACTAAGAGAGAGTTTGTTTCTCTGACTGAGGTAGTTTGAATTTGACAATGAAGTTCAAACGAACTTTGCCAAGGGTGAAAACTTGTCCTTGTAGCCTAGGTTCAATAGCCTTCATATAACATTTGAGAGAATGACCCCTCAAGGTAGTCTAAAATTCTACTAAATTATTTGCATTGAGAGTCCCTTTGGACCTCCAAATGGCTTCACACAAAAACCAATGTTGCTCTACATCTTCGTCCCCTTTACCCCAGAATTATGGGTATCGAGCGATTGATCCTCCCATATGTCCATCCATTATGGGTCTCATTGTTCCCATTAGAATAAAACCTAACAATCTTGGTTCCGATACGCCTGGGGATCCCAATATCCTCCCAACATTTACACTTACACACTGATTTTGACTAATTGGCTACGAAGGAATAAAAATAACATAAGTAGACGGTGTATAATTTACCATGGGTATAGGGGACACCTGGGGGATGGGTGATTCGGGGCTGGTTCCATTGGGTTTTGGGCGGGTTTTTTTGTTCTGGGGGGTCTCGTTCTCTTCCTCTGAAGCAACCTTCTATTCATGGTTCCTGATGTTTCCTACTATCGGGGTTGAATCTTCTTAATCTCTCGCAAGGTCCAAACCTTCTTTGTCCTCCCTTACTTCTCCACATTCTTCTTCTCGTACACCCATCTAGGGAATCCTTCCTCTCTGTGCTTCTCTCTGTTGAAATATTAGACTGGCCAGTCTTTCTTGTCTTCTCACCTTCCTCAACTATTCCTTCCTTCCTTCATCTGTTCCTCTTGATCTGATTTCGTTCCACAACACCTTAGACTGCTTTACTCGTTTCTTTAATTTTCCACGCCCCCACTTCTTAACAATGGAGGATGTCCTTAAGTCTTGCTCGTTTCTTGCATTCATTTCTTGATCTTCCCCAATGTATTAAAGAACCCTTCCCCCTTCTCAGGTCACTATCCTACCCCAAAATCACCCTACCCCAAGCGTAGGTGTTTAGGCTGCCATCTTAGTTGAGGGAATAGCTATCATCCCCTCGTCCATCAATAATACTTTGATCCACATGGGAATTTCCCTCAACAATCTACCGCGTGCACATTTCTTGAAAATTTCTTCCACGCACGAAAATTATTGGTGATTCTTGGCTGCAAATTCGATGATGTATCCCTCCAGAGTTGTGCGAACCCAGAAATTGACTGCTCACGTGATCTGGTGATCCAGCCGGTGAAGTGTTGCAATATTATGTGTATCCCAAGTACATGTCTTCTTGACGCATTCTTGGAATTTTGGATCTTCTTGGAGCCTATCTATCCAATGGAATATTTCTTCTAGAAATTTAACCCAGAATATCTCATATTGGTCACTCGATATTTCTGAGTAAAAGACATAATCTCTTGTATTCCTCTCGCTTTTTCCTCACAACTCTAATTCCTTCCATATAAAGGCATCATAATTTCTTTCCCACCATTGTTGAATCTAAGATCTATAGATCCGTGGAAGCATTCTCCTCATAGGTTCTCTTTTGAGACATAGGTCCCGACAACAAAACCATTTTTTTTGCGCAAAAGTGTTCAGACCAGGGTTCTTCTTAGGTTACCGACAAAACGTACCGAAGTAGTGTAGAGCGCTGGAATTTTCATCTTCCTGAGAAGCAAGACGTCTCACCTTAAGCGCAACTAAGACACAAAAGAGAGGGAAGGGTAAGGAGAATACTTAGAAAAACCTCTAAGGTATCAAGGCTCATTGCAATCTTGCAAAGAATAGACTAAACATGTAATGGTCCTGAGGAATTCCTAACTGGGAAAATAAAGAGATAGAATTTTGTTTCCATTCATAAAGAATCATTTAGGTACATCAGACATAAAGGTAATAAAGAACAACATTTCATTCATGCATTAAGACTGAATATACAAGATGTAGATTCAAAATTTAGGACTCTGATTATATTGGTAATACCAAAATATGATACATTGCTTGTCTGGTTCTCACCCAGATATCCATGTTCATCTATACTATAGTATTGGCCCATTACATAACTGGATTTCATCACAACATCAATATTGATAACAATAATAGTAATAGCTCAGGACTAACATACTAGGAAACAATGACATTACAAGCCTTTCTTTAATCCATCACTATTACCCGATCATTAACCTATTACAATCACATTGGTCTCCTATATATAATCCGATCTTGCTAGTTAAGAACTCGAGATTTATTTATTTTCTTGGTATTTCTGCAACTTCTTTCCTTGAAGTTGATGTTGCGCTATCCCTTTAACCATTTTCTATTTCTTTCTTTCATGCGCAGTCCAACTTCTCAATAGCTTGCACAACTTCCTTTCTCCAAAATGAAGCTGCAATGTGTTGTGCACAACTTCTATTCAACAAAATGAAGGGCCCAACACTATGCATACCCAAGTTCAGAACTATCGACAACAAAACCAATTTTCTAGTCTGAGAGATAGAATGAAAAGTTTTCGGTAGAACCTTACATAGAGCATAACATGCTACATCATCATATATATAATCACAAAGACATAAACAAATGGAGGAAGAACCATCAATGTATTTTATTATAGCCAAAACAACCTACATATTTCCATTACATAATCATAATCACACACACACACACACACACACACACACATTTGTTTGTGTGTGTGGCGTACAATTACCAGTTGGTTACATTCTTTAACTGCTTGGTCGGTTGACTCTAACTTCCTAACCGACTACCATAGTTGACTTGGCTAGTCAGCATATCCGACTAGCCCCTACAACAAAGACCCATGAATGATATGAACTCTATCAAATTCTTTGGCACTGACCATCCTCTAATGGCCTCTATATTCTCAGGATCAACTTCTATCCCTTCGGCTGAAATTATATGCCCCAAGTAGTGAATCTTATTTTGATAAAAGATGCACTTACTTAACTTATCATACAATTTATGCTCTCTTAAAACTTGAAACAACATTCTTAAATGTTGCTCATGTTCCTCTTATGACTTAGAATAGATGAGTTTATCATCTAGGAACACAATTACAAGCTTGTCTAGCTACTTCCTGAACACTCCATTCATCAAACAGATAAAAATAGTTTGGGCATTTGATAGTCCAAATGGTACTATCATGAATTCACAATGCCCATATCTTGTCACGAATTTTGTCTTGTTGATGTCTTCTTCCTTTATCCTCACTTGATGATAGTCTGATTTCAAGTTAATCTTGGAAAATATTATTTCACCTTTCTGCCGATCAAACAAATCATCAATTCTTGGAAAAGGGTATTTGTTCTTTATGGTGACCTTATTTAGCTATCTCAAATCAATACACAACATTAAGGTTCCATATTTATTCTTCACAAAAATAATTGGGGCTCCCTAAGGTGACACACTTGGACATATGTACCCTCCTTTAACAACTCCTCAAGCTACATCTGCAACTCTTTTAATTCCGGCGTGCCCATTCTGTATGGTGTCTTGGACACTTGGTAAGCTCCTGGCACCAACTCAATAGGGAAATCAATGTCTCTCTTTGGTGGAAATCTGGGTATTTCCCTAAAAACATCTCCAAAATCCCTCAAGGCTGGATGGTCTTCAATGCTTTTGAATTTATCTTTGGTTTCCTCTTCTAGATGGGCTACAAAAATTTGACATCCTTTCCTGAAACTCTTCTTCAACTACATGGATGAAATATCTCTAACAACCACAACTCTTGGAATGTACTAAATATTTCCTTGCTACCCTTCTTCATCAAGACATGTTATTGTCTTGTGGTAGAAGTCTAGGACAAAATGGTGTTTTTCCAACCAATCCATGCCAATAAAACAATCATATGAACCCAATGGTATGATGTTTACATATAGCTTTGTGTTGATTCCATTCATGTCTATTAAACAATATTTAACCAACTCATTGATTTTCCTCTTAGGTTCTGTGGCTAATTGAACTAACCAAGATTTCTTATGCTTACTCCTTTGCAAGTGAAATATTTCAACAATGTCAGAGTTTATGTAACTATGGCTAGCTCCATAATCAATTAAAATTGCTATGGGATGGTGTTGTGGCTGCACCAATCCACCTTTACTTTTTCTTTTAAAAGCGAAAGGAAAGGCCCCCCCTACTAAAATTTCAACCCTATTTCCTAATCCTCTACCACTTGAACCTAACACTATCCTTTTTCCTACTTTGAGGGAGTTGGAGGTTTAATATTGTTGTCTGATTTTTTTTTATGGGTGTTGATTATTCCTTTTGATCTAATGATTTCAAATGTCTTCATGATGCTTATATACCTATGATGTTTCATTGACATTTGTTTCAACTATTCGTTGATTCTGAAGTGTTTGATGATACTATGTGGCTACAAGGTATGATGTTCTATTGCATGTACTAGATGAGGTTGTGGCTAATTATTTGTTGATTGACTAATTCAAATTCTCCATCCTCTTGTTGAGATGTTATGCTCCATGAATTCATACTTATGCTCTCACATATGGATTCTACTCTTCTGCTTCGAATTAGCTTATGTAGTCTTAGGACACTCATCTACAATCACCATATTATTGTTCAATAAACCTAAAACTCTCTCATAAGTTGGTTTAAAGTTAGGGAATATATTTTTTATTGTATTATCTAGTCTTCCCTGATTCCGCAACTGATCTCATTATTTTGTTTTACAGGAGAAGGTTTGTAAGGACACTTTGTTCGCATAGCCGCTCCCGCCTTGAGAGGTTTGTGGGGAAATATGTTCATCCTTTTCTAGAATATTCACTTTGATCCTTACCGATATTCCCCTTTTCTTATTTCCTTGAGGTCCTAAGATTCTAAGGATGTTGGATTGATCCAAGTGGATATTGGTGGCCACCCACCTATTCCAACTGGCCCCTCTTGTCCGTTTTTAGTTCAACACGTTCTTCTGTACTTCTTTGCAATTATGGGTTCTACACTTCTGGGGCTATCTAAATATTTACACATATTCCAGGTGGATACTGATGGCCTCTCACCTAATCCAATTGTCTTATTTTGTATGTTTTCATGTCAACACATCTTGTTGTACTTCCAGGGCCATTTTGGAGGCCTAAATAATTTTTTTGGATCGCCATAGTCAAAATGTAGATGGAGTCAAAGTTTGACAATGTAATGTGTATTTCTTTGAAATACCTTTCCAACGGGCTATCACACGCCTAAAATGGATGTCCTATGAAAACGTTACGACCCCGAGAAGTTGAGGTACCAACTTACCCATAGGGGCCCACATGACTTTTGGCGTTTCACCTCCTAGGGTTAGGTTTTTGGATGTCTAGGGTTTTGGCATTCATGAGTAATATAAAAAAGTCCTCTAGAGTCTCATTGTAATCATTATTCTTAGACGGACGCACGTAGTAGCCACATCTCTTCTCAGAGATAGCTACCACCATTCGAGCAAGTGTTTCGGTTCTGTAGTTTTATAGTTTCAACCTATTTTCATTTATTCAATAGAAGATATTGTTCACTGGATATCTGTGTTATTATTCATATCTCTCTGTTTATTGTATTCAGTCTGTTAATCAGTTTGTTCCACTCCTAAATCTAGATAAGTGGTATCAGAGCAGTCTTCTCTTCATTCATTTTTCTTCGCGCATGTCCCTAACAAGGTATGGGTACAAGAAGTTGGGACTTGAACCAATTGAGTCGTTGCAATATCGGTCGCGTTGAGACCGATACCAACCCATGGTGGACAAAAAAAAATATTATGGATCATGAGATCCTATTAAAATGTTGCTCGAAGAATCCCTCGCACGATAAAGGAATGAAATGATGGACAACTTTGCACATATCCTTCGACCACTTCCCACAGGAGAAGCATCTTCATCAAGCATCCATGCAACCCCCTTCAAGGTACAGGTAAATTTTGATATTCCATTATTTTAAGGATTGATAGATGTGAATGTTTTAGATAAGTGGTTGAATCTACTCGAAGGGTATTTTCGATCCACAAATTTTCAGATAGGGAAAATATTACTTTTTCACTCCTCAAGGTTGTCCCCCATGTTAAGGATTGGTGGGATACTTACTCTGAGCAAAGGGCCGTAGAGGAATCTGTAATATTTGTGGTTCCCCCGACATGGGATTCCTTCTCAAACACCATTAAAGAATAGTACTTCCCTATTGGAAGCTACAAGGACCAGTACACCACATGGACCACCCTACGTCAAGAAAGGGACCAGGCAGTACCATATTTCACCAATATTTTCCATACCCTATGCACCAAATTGGGTATCAAATACTCTGAGCATCATCTGGTGCTCAAATACCGTGATTGTTTGCATAGATACATTCAAACATAAATGTATTTTTTGGACATCGCCTCATTGGGCACAGTTTATAGATACAATGTTAAGATCGAGTAGAAATTTAAGCAGAAGAGGCGAGAGTTTCGATCTTCAAACTCCTCATAGCCGAAGCAGGTAAATGGTGACCCCAATCCACACAACAAGGGACCAAGCTGAGATGGTCTTTCTCAAGACAACCAGTCTAAGCCGCAACACAAGAATTGAAATGAGAAGATGAAGAAGGACACGAGAAAATGGTGTGAGTACCATAAAATCCCTTGGCACAACACTGAAGAATGTCGCTCCAAGAAGTCACTCGTGGTTGAGCTGAAGGATTTAGATTTAGAGGTCGATTCTTATTACAAATCAAATCCCTAAGGAGTGAAGCATATTATTGATTTTGAAACCAATGCCACTGTCGCTACCACCAAAGTCCGGCCAAGCAAACCAAAAGAACCAGAGGAAGGGGACCACTTCTTTCACTCATAGATGTGGGTCAAGGTGGCTCTGTTGCATTTCATTATCGATAGTAACAATCAGAAGATCCTGATTTCACTAGAGGTCATCAAGCGACTGGACCTACCATTGACACTACACCCGCAATCCTACAATGTCGGATGGCTTCGCCAAAGGAGAGATCTTCGTGTCAGCCAACAATGCCGTCTGCCCTACGACATCAAGCCTTTCAAAGATGAGGTATTGTGTGATATTTATCCCCTTGAATTTTGTGATGTTCTTTTAGGACAACCATATTTGTGGAAGCATCATGTTGTGTATGATTTTAAACCCCACACTGTTATTATTACTTTGGGTAGACAAATGTACATGATACTAGAGGTAGGGATACCTTCCGTTATTTCTTTAATATCTACTAATAAATGCAGTAGGGTCATTTCACAGACCGAGAAATTTGTCTTCTTTGTGATCCATGCTCACAGTAAGAAGAAGGTCATCGCCACATTCGTGGCCTCTACACAGAGCCTCTCTTTGTAGCAGAAGAAAGTGGACAAGATCCTGGAAGAATACATAGACATCTTCTCCTCACCCACTGGGGTACCGACACACTGCCAAGTCAAGCATCCAATTTATATGACCCTCGATGCACCTCTACCTAATGGACCAGTCTATCATCGCTCATTGATGGAGAATGATGAAATCAGGAATTAGATCCAAGAGCTTCTTCAAAAGGGGCACATTAGATCCAACTCCTCCCCTTGCAGAAGCCCAATTGTACTGGTGAAAAAGAAGGATGATACTTGGCAACTTTGCATTGATTATAGAGCCCCGAACAAAATCATAGTTAGGAACTGGTACCCAATTCCCTGGATTGATGAAATTCTTGACCAACTCAAGGGGGAAAGTTTCTTCAACAGTATTGACCTAAAGTCTGGGTACCACCTATTTCCCATCGAACCAAGTGATGTATGGAAGACAACCTTCAAATCTAAAGAAGGTCTCTTCGAATGGCTGGTCATTCCCTTTGTCTTAACAAATTCACCAATCACTTTCATGAGGTTGATGGATGATGTATTGAGACCCTTCACTAACTCCTTTGTGGTGGTATATTTGGATGAAATCCTCATATTCAACATAACTTGGGAGGAGCACATGCAGGATATTCGATAGGTTTTGAGCACTCTGTGGTAGCACAAGCTATATGCCAACTTGGAAAAATGCTCTTTTGGCATGAACATGGTCCAATACTTGGGATACATTGTTGATGAGTATGGGGTACATGTTGATCCAAATAAGATCCAAGTCATTCGTGACTGCCAACCCTGACCACACTAACCGAGCTTTGGAGCTTCTTGGGACTGACAAACTTCTACCACCGGTTCTTATTGGGTTTCTCCCATATTGCATGGGCCCTCATCCAGGTGACCAATGGCAGTGGCAGGGTAAAGTTTGTGTGAGTGAAGAAACAACAAAGAGAATTAGAAGATATTAAGCATCGCTTGTGCTCATCTCCAGTACTCTCCTTGCCCGATCTGCAAAAACTATTCGAGATTGAGACTGATGCATCTGACTATGCTGTAGGTGCAGTCCTCACTCAACACTATCATCCTGTGGCATACCATAGTGAGACACTTTGAGATACTGTCTAGAAATACCCCACCTATGACAAGGAAATGTATTCCATTGTACAATCCTATCGTCAATGGAAACATTACATTCTGGGAAAGGAGATGATCATCCACACTAATTACAAGCATATGCAGTTCATACAGACATAGGTAAAATTGTAGAACGACCGCCATCAGAAGTGGTCCAACTAACTGCAGCAGTTCCATCTCAACATCAAGTATAAGACATGGATCTCAAATCGTGCTGTTGACTACCTTAGTTGACCTCCCATGGTTGCACTCACCACTGTGCTCCATTCCTATGGACACGAGTCATTTGAGTGGCCCAAACTTTATCATTAAGATCAGGAATTCGCCACCACCTATGATCTCTTGGGTACAAGCGTGACTGTCACAGATTTTCACATTCATGATGGACTATTATGCCATCTGGGACATCTCTATGTTCCTACAAGCGAGTGAGAAAAGATGATCTGGGACGCCCACTACAGTTGGGTGGCATGACATTTTGGCGTGGAGAAAGTTGTGGCTGTTCTTCATAAATATTTTTATTGGACAAAACTTCGATAGGATGTCAAAAAATATATAATATATCATATATATCATATATGTCAGCAAATATATCATATAATCCAAACACCCATCAAATAACTTTGTAAAAGTAGATTAATGATAGAAGGTCGAATGGAAACAACTTAGCATAGCAATGTTTCAACACAAAAAATCTAGGCTAGTATGCATACGCAAATGAGGTTTTGATTATCTTCAGTCATTGGTTTAAACATAAGTGTGAGTATATGGAAGACTTGGTGAGGAAGATGGATAGGTCTGCTATAATAATCAAGCTTTCTAGCAGCTAGGTGGAAAAAAACTCAATCACAAGAACTTCTTGAACTAAATTTAAAACATTGAAAACATTTACAACAACATCATAATCCAACATCCATTATAACATAGCTATAACATCTCATAAGGATCATCGAATAATGAGAATTCATAGTAAGAAGAAGCAAGATACTAAAAAGAGGCTGACTTCTATTAATCAAAATATCTCAGATCTCATACATAAACCACAGTACAACTCTATTTAGTCAAAATATTACAATAGGGAGCTCTGCTCAACCATTCGAACCTCAATATAACATTCTATTGATGTATTTATCGTCTAAACAATAAAACACAACTCAAGATGCGAGGTGGCCTTTCTAGCCTAGGATTCTCCACAAAAAACTACTAATCTAACATCTGTACAAGTGAAACAAACAGACTGCTAGAAACATGGAGCATGTTGGCAACAACTCTAACAAGATAATAATGATATGATTTTTTGTTTATTGGGTGGATCTCCACCAGTTCCATGTGTCCTTCAAGCCTTTGTTTTGAGCTCCATTTGCCACCTAGTGATCATTGGTTCCCTCCAAATCAACAAAGCTAGGAAGAGGAAGCGAATTCAAAACTGCTGACTGTAACAACCAGTTCATAGCATCATTTCGTAGCGCAACCAATAGAAGATTTTGTAGTGCTCACATATGTAAAACTATTCTACAACAGATTCCATAACGCATTCAGTAGAAGACTTCATAGCGCTCACTTTTAAAACTGTTCAACAACAAATTTTCGTAGCGAACTACCACTTTATGCCTGGCTAGGTGATTCCACAATGCTTTCCGCAGTGAATCTAGAATCTTTTTTGTGTGGATGATTCTGTAGCGCCAGGCACTACGAAATGATCTGTGTTTTTCTATGTCATGCAATGAACCTCAAAAAACCCAAAAAAGTCTTTGCAGAAGGATATAAGCTTGTAGATTCCTCCAGTAGGTGAAATTATGGCACTTGCCTAAAAAATTCAAGCTGCAAAGGATGATCATCATAAAAAATGGGCCTGTCATCCTTTCCATTTAATCTTTTCAATCCGTCACTTCTCCTTGTTGTAGTAGCACTTATTTCTGTTGCAGGGGAATTTCTCTCTATTGCAGGGGAACTTCTCTCTGTTGCAACTTGGGCTAATACATTGAGATTCCTCTCGGCTAAATCATCCTTGAAGGGCTGCAACTCTTCTTTAAGTTTTTTGTTCTGGGACTGTATGCTTCTGTTTTTCCTGTACAAAGTCTGAAGTTGCCTATGGAGGGGCAAGAATATTCTTGCTGTAAACCTAGCCAAATCAATGGTCTCATTATACATGTCCATGATTTCCCTCATCTTCCTCCTCTCAGTCAATATTTCTCCCTTCAAATGGGAAATTTCCTTCCTTGCATCCTTGAGTTGTCTGATCAATCTCTTGAAGGTTGGATTATCAGGGGAAGAGGTGATGTTTATGACTTCAACATTCTTCTCAATAGTTTCACCCTTACCTTTGTCTTTCTTCTGAACATAAGCTTTGGTCATGACCTCAATAAGCTTCCCAAAAATGTCACTTTGACCCTTATCTTTCTTTGGGACATAAACCTTGGTTATAAGTTCTATTTCAACATCTTCCTTGTGGGATGATGATCTCGTGAAAGGCCTCCTAAATCTGGCTTCAGCTACTGTAGTAGGTGAAGGAAAATGCAATTTCTCCCCTTTTTGGCTGTAGTTTTGGTTGGTGAGGGAACTTCCTCTAGTTCAGGTGTAGGTTGAGGTGAAATTTATCTTTGTGGGGAGTGACATGCTTCCCTCTCTTCTTCTTCAACTTCCTTAGGATCTTCTTTGTCTTGGACAATGTGTTTTCCCTTTCTCTTTTTGCTTGTTTCTACTTGGGAAACACTACTAGTTGGAAAAGGGGTTTTCACCCTGGATTGAGGGGTGGAGGCTACATCTAGCTGCATATTAGCAGAGACAATGAATTGTTCCCAAGTGAGGTTTATTTTATTTAATTCTTCCATTACAAGAATCCTGATCAACCCTGAGTGGAAAAAAATGGTGTCCACAGCCTTGGACTTGGCTTGGACCCTACCATCTATTTTTCCCATACTTATAAACATATAGAAAGGGATGTTCATCAAATCCTTGTCTGTGAAGTGTAGCAAAAGCCTAATGTAATACTGATATATCATGTTGAATCTTCCCTCACAAGTAAAATACCTTTGGATGACTTTCAACATTTTGTCAAAACCATCAACCAAGTGGCTCCTAGGCACTCCCTTTGACAAATTATCTTTTTGATGATATGGATTGAGGAAATATTTAGAAAAGGCTAGATTGAGAGTCATAGATTTGAACCACCTTTCACCAGTATTGGGTATCTCAGTGGTTGCTGCAATGGTGGCCTGAGATACGTCCAACTCAAGGGTTCCTACCTTGATCTTAGTGCCATCAAAGTTTAAATCAAATTCCCTGACTACTTTAGGGTGTCCCCTCTGCATATTTTGACAAAACATTAGGCAACCAACCCTTTGGAAAACCTCCCTTATCAGAGGTTCAACATAAAATAGGTGCATGTCAGAAGGCTGAGTCCTGAATACAATCCCACCCTTGTGAGATTTATTCTATTGAGGTGTATCCATTGATAGAAGCAGGAGGTCAAACACTGTAATGTTATGAGAGGTATAGGAAATCAAACAAAGACAAAAGTATTTAAGTTTTTTGAAATGTGGTCCTTATTTGGTCTTTTAGGGATTTCCTTCAATTTTCTTCTGAACTAATAAGAGAGTGGTTTTATGGCTTTAAAAGGGGGAAAAAATCCCCTCTGAGAAATGATATGCAAGGAGGATGCATTGTTCAATTTTTAGGCTGACATCAAGCCACCATACAGGGTCATCATCATTCTAAAGGAAAAGGCTCCTAAAATTTTCACTGAAAATAGACTTTGAGATGAAATTATAGGATGACACCTTGAAGGAAAAGAGCCAGCTTGGAGATGCGAGCATAAATTATGACATTGTGTTGACACAAAATTTGTAGCGCTGGAACAGGGGATCCATAGCATAGTTTTATAACGGTTTCTGTAGCATAGCATAGACAGCCAGAGCCAAGAGAATAATGGGTACAATAACTCTGATAGCAAATTGATTGATTTCTAGTGGAGGAAGATGATAGTATGTAGATGTCTAATAAATTTGTGGTAGCAGAGGTAAAGGGGTTGGTAGGTAGAAGAAACTAAAGTGTGCAACACCAGGGGCTACGGAAAGATAAAACATAACCTTAATTGTTCTTCAACAGAGCTCGGATGGATCAAGAAGTACCTGGACATCGTAGTTTGATTGTTGATAATCTCCTGAAAGCATGAAGTTGTTTGCAACCAACACAATATCCAATTCACCTCGGTTAGATAGTTTGTAGCATAATCCATAATGTTGTCTCGACTAGTAGTTTCTACAGTGCCGAGCTAGGAGCAGGATTTCAAATTTTGATAAGCAGTTAGAACTCATTAATGACCAAATCATGATTATTCCCTTTGAAGAAAAGGATTATGAAAATAATGAAAAGGCATGACATCAGATTCATAATATCAAATTATGGTAAAGAGGGAGAGTGTACAAAAGATGTGCTATGAAGACAACTAGTGAGTTGGCAGCGTACTTGAAAATATTTGATTTGACTCCCTAACGAGTAAAGGGACAAAGTGGAGAGGTTGAAGCGTATGAATGTATGGAGTGACCTATCAGGTTTGTGGTGTCATGGGGTTGGTAGTGATAGATGTCACATCAAATGCTGAGTCAAGGGTGTAAACCATTAAATGAACCAAGGGTATAAACCATAGGTGTGGGTCAAATATGTTAGCCAAGTTCCAACCTTTCATTTATTTAAGTTATCCTAAGAAAACCATAAGGAGAAGATAAAAAAACAAACCTAAAAAGACTAAAGGATGAAAAATTAAAAATTAAGGGGAAATTTGACCTATGAAAACTTCATGTGATAACATTGGCTCCATAGGGGATGGCATGCTCCTTGTGAGCTACCAAGAACAAGCAGCTTCAGTGTCTTATCCTAGGGCTATGGGTTCATTTATTCAAAAACAAATGAAAAAGAAAAAGTGATATTTACGATGAATGGAAAGCCACTCATGGCTTAAGAAAAATGCTTCTTTAAAAAGTTCCCATTGACAGGGCCACCAAAAACTTCAGAATCCTCCAATTTCTGCAATTTATAAGTATTTTTTGAAAATTACTCAGAAATCTTGAAAGGACCAATCTAGCAGGCTTCGAATTTACCATGTTTGCCTTTGTCTTACTTGGGTGCATCCCACTTGAGCACTAGATATCCCAGCTATAAATCTTCGTTGCTTACCTTCCTGTCAAAGGATTGCTTGATCTTTTGCTGATGGTCCCGTGCTTTGTCAAGGAGCTGCTCCTTAGTCAATTATACTTCTACCAGTTGTTGTATCCTCCTGATCATATCATCAGGTTCGCCTTGGTAGTCCTGGAGGAACTTTTTCATAGGAAAGGCAAGATGAGTAGGAAATATAGCTTCAATCCAATATACAAGCTGAAAAGGGGAAACACCAAGTGACCTATTTTTTGTAACTCTATGATCCCATAAGGCAAATTTCAACTTTGAGTCCCATGCTTTCTTGTTGTCTTCTAACAATTTCTTGATGATCTTTATGAGGCTCTTGTTAGAGGACTCTTCCAAACCATTTCCTTGGGGTTAATAAGGAGTATAATGGACTAATGTAATCCCATATTGTTCTCAAAACTTGATCAATGGTTCAACTTTAAAAGAGGCAGCATTGTCAGTAACAATCTTTCTTGGAAAACCAAATCTTGACATAATATCCCCAAGAAAAATAATGATTACCTTGTGGGAGGAACTCCTTGTAGGAATGGCTTCTATCCACTTGGTGAAATAATCAGTGGCAGTCAAAATCCACCTATGTTGACCACTTGAAGATGGATGGATTTCCCTAATGAAGTCAACACCCCACTGCTGAAAAGGTCCAGAAACCACCATAGGCTTCAAAGGCAAAGATTTGAGTTGCTGCTTTCTATATTTTTTTTTTCATTTGACATAAGCTCTAATCTTTGCATAAACATCAGTAAAAAGTCTAGGACAAAAATACCCAGCTTTGAGGATATTATAGGTTGTGTTTATCCAAAAGTGATGGCCCCTGATGGCCCCCACACAAGCTATCATGAAAATCAGTCATGGCCTTTTGAGCCTCCTGTAGATCTAAACATCTCAAAAGAATCCCTAGAGGATCTTTCCAATACAATATGTGATCAATGAGACAATATCTGATTTCTTTAAGATTCAAAGCTCTTACCTTGTTCTTTTCCAAACCATCAGGAGGCTGCAACTTTTGCAGGAAATATATGACGTCTTTATACCAAGTGCATTCTGTCAAGTTGGGGATGATATGAAAGATTTTTTCAACAAAATCAGCTTGCTTATTTTTTGAGTTCATGTTCTTGAAAATAACCCCTAGTGATTTGCAATTTGATTCAACCAACAACTTAACTAAACCTTGACCTTTCACTAGTTTAGTGGGCTTCATTTCAAGGTCAAATTCCATAATTTTGGCAATCCATTTGCTCCTCTTCCCATCTATGTGAAGCTGGATAAATATCTCTTTCACAGAGGTCGAGGGAACATAGGAAAAAATCTTGGAATGTAGAATGTATACTCTGAAATCCTTGAGGGATTTGACCAAAGCATAAGCCTTCTTTTCCATGGTATCATACCTCATTTCTGCATCCCTCAATTCTCTACTAAAAAAAGAGTTAGTATGCTCTAACCCCTCTGTATTGTTTTGAAGCAAGACAACAACCAATGTGTCAAATGAGGCAAAGGAAAATATCAGAAATTCCTTGGAATATTCAAGGCTGATGAGCACAGGTGCTTCAGTCAAGGCATTTTTGATTTGGTCAAAAGAATCTTGGGCCTCAACAATCCATTTCACCTCATTTCATTTCCTAAGCATGGATGTAATGTACTTAAGCAATTCAACAAAGTTAGAAATGGATCTTATTAGAACATTGATTTTACCCAAGAAAGACTGAACTTCTTTCTTAGATCTAGGAAGAGATAAAGTTTGGATAGCCTCTACCTTCCTTGGATCAATTCTTATCCCTTCTACTGATACAATGTGTCCCAATAAATTACCTTCCTTCATAGCAAACAAAGACTTCTTAGGATTGAGGGATAGCCCAAACTTTCTGCACTTCAGGAAGACCATTTTCAAATGATGATAATGTTGTTTATTAGATTTTAAGAATACTGTAATGTCATCTAGATAGATGACCACAGATTTTTCCTTTTCCCAAATAAATGCGATATCGATTGCTCGCTGAAAGTTTTCTCCTGCATTCATTAATCTAAAGGAAATTTTAGCATACATGAATGTGCCCCAAGGAGTAGTGAAGGTCATATTTTCTCTATCTTCAGTCAAGACAAAGATCTGATTGTATCCTGAGAATCCATCAATCATAAACATCCTAGATGAGCCAATCACTCTCTGCAAAATGTGCTCCATCTTTGGCAAGGGGTAATCATGTTTCTTGGAGATTCTATTCAAATTCTTGAAATCAACACATAGTATAATTTCCCCATTCTTCTTCCTCACAAGGACCAATTTAGCCACCCACTCAGAGTATCTCAAAGAAATGGTGATCTTGGCATCCAACAACTTCTTCACTTCTTTTTCCATAATAGGCAACAACATGGGATTTATCTGTCTGAGTTTCTTCATAAAAGTATTTGTCTCTTCTTTCAAAGGGATCTTATGTTCAATGATGTTTGTGTCATATGTTTGTAAATATTCATATTTCTAGGAAAACACATCAACAAACACCTTTAAAAGTTTAACGTACTCAGCCCTTTGTTCCTTTGTCAAGCTTCTAGACAATTTCACATACTTTGGAACCTCCCCTGTACCAAAATTGCATTCAGTCACATCAACATTTTTCAGTTGAACCTTTAACCTTCACAACAACATCATTTCTGTCAAACAATCTCTCTAAGGGGACTAGTCCTTTTGGAATATGGTTACTGGGAAATTGAACAATACGATGGTCAACAATTTTATTCAGAAAAATATCAACATGAGGGCTTTTGTCATAATCATGATCTTGATCAATATGCAGGGAAGAAAACTCCTCCACATTTTCAAGAAATATTTTGATCTCAAGATCATCCTCAAAGACCTTCCAATGTTTGGCATTGTCAGGTATAGAGGGTTTATACTTCACTTCCACATCATATTTGAGATTAGGGGGCAAAGGAACTCTGAAATTACTTGCAGAAACAACTAATGAATCAACCATAGTATTTTCCTCTCTTGGAACAAAAGAGATATTAAAAGCTAAGAAGAAATTATCAACAAGATCCCAAAATTCATTTTTGTAAGTCCTTAACTTGGGGTGTTTATCTTGATACATATTTTTGACTTGATGTACAATTAATTCAACATCTCCAAACACTGCCAACTCTTCAATTTTCATGTCTTTAATAACCCTCAAACCCAAAACAAGAGCCTCATATTCTGCCACATTGTTTCTAGTTTCAAATTCAAAAGTGTAAGACAAAGATATGATCTCTTGGGTAGGGGAAATAAAGACTACCCCAGCACGAGCACCTTCCTTAGAAGAGGCTCCATGAAAAACCATCTTCCAAACAGAGTTATTATGAGGAGGAATTTCACAAGAGGTAATGGGTTGTTTTCTGATTTCAATAGGTGATTGAGGAGCATCAATGAGATGTAAAATACTGGATCCTAAATCAGTATCAACTGCAAAAATAGGGTGGTTGGTAGGATTGGCTTCATCACTGATGATGTAAGATAGTTGTGCTTCCCTATAAAGGCTTCTATGTTCTCCGCCAAATACATGAATGGTGGCATATGAAAGGTCCATCTGCAAAGTTCCCTCTAGTCTTTTGATCCAAGATCTTGACAAGAGCATCCCAAACTTAGGGGGGACATCAACCACTACAATATCCATGACTATACTTTTCATGGGAAATTGGAACAAGGTAACAACCAACTCTTTGATTACCCCAAGACACTTCACTTTCCTAGAATCAAATGAGTATAGGTCACGGTAAGTTTTTGTAATTTCTATCCCAAGCTCATCCATGACAGTTTTAGGCGTGAGGTTATGAGATGCACCTGATTCCATCAAGAAGTTGTGCAACACTTTATCATGAATGTTTAATGATGTTTATAAAGGAGGGGAAGAATCATCTATATCCTCTACCAAAGGTCCCAATATGACTGTTGGTTTTTCATCTTGAAGGTTGATTGAGTTTGTGGAATTAGAACAAGGTTCATGCTACAACATCTTGGAAAGATATTTTTTAAATTCCTCATTCTTAATCAACTCTAAAAAAGGTACAAGGATTTTTATCTTTTGAATCTCACTTTCAAAGCTAAAAGAGGATGGATATTTAGGAATTTCCTTAATTTATAGGAAATGGATCTTAACCACTACTTGAGGGTTTTGTGCCTCTTTTTCTTTGCTGCTAGATGCCACAAACTTAGAATTTTTTTATGTTTTAGCACGCTGATCAAAAGTGATAGGTTTAACCTCTTTCTTTTTTGACCTTAGGTTGTATTTATTTGGATTGTCATTGGTTTTTTGTCCTTTACTCATCTCATTCAATTGTTTGTCCATGAGAGACTCCTCATATGCAGATTGGGTTAAATGGGGATATGGAGAGGTGTCACCAAGACAATGTATTTCTAGATCAGTTTCTTCATCCTCTCCTTCTTCATCAACAACAAGGTTATTTTGGAGAGGGGATTGGAATTTTTGATCATCCCTATCCCTATTTCTTTGATCTCTTTGGAGGACATGAGGGGAATTATTTGATCTTTTGAAATTTCCTCTATTATCAACATTATGTGTATTCCTATAGTTCTTCTTTCCTTCAAGTTTCAACTTTTCCATTTCAGCAGAAAGTGATTTTACCACTTTTGTTAGTTCATCAACTTGAGGGTGGACAATAGGGAATCAGAGGTTGAAGCTTCAGCCCTACCTTTTCTTCTGTCTCTATAAGATTTTCCCCTAAGCTTGCCAGCTTCCAATATGTTAGATTCTACTTCCAAGGTTGCATCTTGCATATGAGCTAGAGAGGTAGATCGTCTTTCTCTCAACAACAGGCAAAACTCAGGGTCAAAATCATTGGCATAGGTGATCTTGGTAGAAGTTTTTGTAGGCTTTATTTCAGTGGGAATTTTGTTGTACATTTTATTAAATCTCTTTGAGAAGTCTGAAACATATCCCCCCTCTTTACTCTTAAGTGACCCAAATTATGTAATGTAATAAAGGAAATCCTTTTTATCCCCCCAATGCCTCAAAAAAGAATCATACAAAGCTTCAATTCCAAAAATATATCTAGGATTAAAACCTCTAAACCATTTTATATCCTCACCATCAAGGCTCTGTACAAAGACCCTCATCCATACATATTCATTCTCAATGTTAAGATTGTTTGCATAACTATAAAAGGCTGCAAGGTGTTCTTCTGTAGTTATGTCTTCCTCCCCTATGAACTTGGGCATGTACTTAAGGTAGTCTCCAACTGAGAGAGAATTCATAGGCTAAGGTAAAATAAGAGGGGCATAACTATCAACCACTATGGAATCCATCCTATTTCTAGGAAGGTTAGCACTTGGCATTGGATTGTGAACTCTAGGGGAACAAGGGGGGAACTGAGTCTTGACAGGTACAAATGCAACTTTGATTTTAGGAGAAAGAGGGAGGTTGGATGGAGATATTTCAGTTTTCACAGGAAGAGGCCGAGTCTTGGAAGAAGATGGTATAGGGTTCAAGGGAAATGAGGTTTCCTCCTCTTTAGTCACAACAATTTTGATAGGAGGAGGAGTAGGAAAACCCAAGGTAGGAAAATATTCTAAGCTCTCAAGTCTAAACCAACTTACAATATCAGGAGAGGCAAGGGTTTCAAAACTTTCTTCTTTCAATTTGGGACTAAAAGAAGAGTATTCAATAGGAAAATTTTCAAAATCCAAATTTCTAGAAACTTCAACAGAGGGTAGAAGAGTAGAACTGGATATAGTTACTGGAGTATTAAAGGTAGAATCATGAAAATGACCAGAAGTACCTAGTACAACAACTTAAAAGCCTTCTTGAGAAGCTTTTCATTTCTTGATAATATTCTTTGGGTTAGCTTCAGGTGTTGCCAGAGGTAGATGTGGAGTAGACCTCGTATGTCTTCCTTTGGGAGACACAACTTAAACAGTGGAGTCGCTAGGTGAAAGCTGCAATCTTCAATGTATTGATTTCTAATGCACCTTCAAAATCAATATTTCTTTGTCGTTCAATCCCAGGGAAATTTTTTCAATTCATTCCCTGGCAATGATGCCAAGAATGTTAGCACTAATATTCACCCTCAAATTGATAAAGGATAAGCCCAACACCCATCAAATAGGTTTGTAAAAGTATATTAATGATAGAAGGTAAAATGGACAAAACTTAGCATACCAATGTTTCAACACAGAAAATCTAGGCTTGAGGAAATCTTTAGAAAAGGCTACATTGAGAGTCATAGATTTGAACCACCTTTCACCAGTGTTGGGTATCTTAGTGGGTGTTGCAATGGTGGCCTCAAATACCTCCAAATCAAGGGTTCCTACCTCGATCTTAGTGCCATCAAAGTTTAAAGCAAATTCCATGGCTACTTTAGGGTGTCCCCTCTGCATATTTTGACAGAAGGTTATGCAACCAACCCTTTGGAAAACCTACTTGATCAGAGGTTCAAAATAAAATAGGTGCATGTCACTAGGCTAAGTCTTGACTACAATCCCACCCTTGTGAGATTACTTCTTTTGAGGTGTATCCATTGATATAAGCATGAGGTCAAACATTGTAATGTTATGAGACATATAGGAAACCAAACAAAGAAAAAAGTCTTTAAGTGTTTTGAAAGGTGGTCCTTATTTGGTGTTTCAGGGATTTCCTCCAATTTACTTCTGAACTAATAAGAGAATGGTTTGATGGATTTAAAAGGGGAAAAAAATCTCCTCCGAGAAATGATATGCAGGGAGGCTGCACTTTTCAAGTTTTAGGCTGACATTAAGCCACCATACAGGGTCATCATCATTATAAAGGAAAATGATCCTAAAATTTTCACTGCAAATATAATTTGAGATGAAACTATACGATGAAACCATGAAGGAAAAGAGCCAACATGGATATGTGAGCATAAATGATGACACTGCGTTGACACAAAATTTGCAGCACTGGAACAGGGGATCCGTAGTGGAGTTTTGTAGTGGTTTCTGTAGCATAGCATAGACAACTAGACCCAAGAGAATAATGGGAACAATAAATCTGATAGAAAATTGATTAAATTTCAGTGGAGGAAGATGATAGTATGCATATGGCTAAGAAATCTTTGGCAGCAGAGGTAAAGGGGATTGTAGGTGGAAGAAACCAAAGTGTGCAATGCCAGGTGCTACGAAAAGATAAAAAATAACCTTAATTGATCTTCAACAGAGCTTGGATGGATCAATAAGTACCTGGACACCGTAGTTTGATTGTTGATGATCTCTTGAAAGCATGAATTTGTTTGCAACCATCACAATCTTCAATTCACCTCGGTTAGTTGGTCTGTAGCATAAACCACAACACTGTTTGGAATAGTAGTTTCTGCAGCACTGAGCTAGGAGCAAGATTTCTAATTTTGATAAACAGTTAGAACTCATTAATGACCAAATCACAATTATTCCTTTTGAATACAAGGGCATTGAAACAATTAAAAGTCATGACATCAACTTTATAATTGAAAATGATGGTAAAGAGGGAGAGTGTACACAATATGTTGTATGCAAACAACTAGTGAGTTGGAAGCGTACTTGAAAATATTTGATTTGACTCCCTAACGGGTAAAGGGACAGAGTGGAGAGGTTCAAGCGTATGAATGTATGGAGTGACCTATCATGTTTGTGGTGTTATGGGGCTGGTAGTGTTAGCTGTCACATCAAGTGCTGAGTCAAGGGTGTAAACCATAAAATGAACTAAGGGTATAAACCATAGGTGTGGGTCAAATATGTGAGCCAAGTTCCAACCTTTAATTTATTTAAGTTATCCTAAGAAAACCATAAGGAGAAGATAAAAAAAAAAACCTAAAAAGACTAAAGGATGAAAAATTAAAACTTAAGGGGAAATTTGACCTATGACAACTTTATGTGATAACAGGTCCATTTTGGGATACCACAGACCATCATCTCCGACCGAGACAACAGGTTCCTCAACACATTTTGGTCGAATCTCTGGTCACTATTGGACACCAAGCTCACTAAATCCACTGCTCCCCACCCCTAAACATATGGCCAAACAGAGGTCGTTAATCAGATGATTATTCACATCCTGCATATGTACAACTCTAAGCATCCACGTACATGGGACGAGAGTCTCCCCTATGTTCAACACAATTACAATAGGGCTCTCCATAGCTCCACTGGCCATAGCCCATTTCAAGTGGGACTAGGATTCCAACCCTTGGGTCCCATTGATGTTGCACTACCTATTTCCACCACACAGACATACTCTTCCCATGTTCAGTCTGAGATCCACAATGCCACCATATTCATTGAGCAGCTTCAACACATCCACAAATAGGTTTAGGAGATTTTGAAAAAATCCAATGCTAAGTACAAGCAACGCCATGATCGACAAAGGGTACCGCACTGATTTTAGATTGGCAAAAAAGTGTGGTTACATTTACAGAAGGATCGTCTCACAGGGTCCCATCAGAAGCTCTGCCCACTTCGCTATGGGCCTTACACTATCACCAAGGCTATGGGTAGCAATGATTTTGAGCTCAACACTCCACCCTTCCCTGGCTTTCACCCAGTATTCAATGTGGACCTCCTTCATCCATATTTTCCACCATTATTTGACACCTCATAGATCACAGAACAACTGAAACCAACAGAGCTCAACCATGACTGCATGGAATAAGACTCCAATGATCAGATAGTGGACACACAGGTTAAGGGCACTCACCAACATCGGATCCAGCTTTATCAATTTTTCAAGGCAGGGAAGCTCTTGTACCAAGGAAAGTGGCTTACCTGGGGCCAAATCTAGTAGAAGTTTCCTCACCTGATGGGGGAACTCAATGCAATGGATACCATTTCTTCCTATTGGGGGAGGATTGATCCAGGTGGATATTGGTGGCCATCCAACTATTCCAACTGGCTCCTCTTGTCTGTTTTTAGTTCAACACGTTCTTCTGTAATTTTTTTGTAATCATGGGTTATACACTTCTAGGGATGTATGAATCCATACACATCTTCTAGGTGGATACTGGTGGCCTCTCACCTAATCCAACTGGCTTATTTTGTATGCTTTCATGTCAACACATCTTGTTGTACTTCTAGGGTAATTTTGGAGGCCTAAACATTTTTTTTTTGTCTCACCAAGATAAAATTGTAGACAAAGTTAGATTTTGATGGTGTAATGTGTTTTTCTCTGAAATACCTTTCCAATGGGCTATCACACGCCTAAAACAAAGGTCGTATGTAAAAGTTATGACCTTGGGAAGTTGAGGTACCAACTTACCCATAGGGGCCCAGACGACTTTTGGCGTTTCACCTCATAGGGTTAGGTTTTTGGATGTCCAGGGTTTTGGAATTCATGTGTAATATAAAAAAGGTCTCTGGAGCCTCATTTTAATCATTCTAATCAGATGGCCGTACGTAGCAGAAACATCTCTTCTCAGAGATAACTACCACCATTCGAGCAAGTGTTTCAGTTTTGCAGTTTTATAGTTTCAGTCGATTTTCATTTATTCAATAGAAGATATTGTTCACGAGATATATGTGTTATTATTCATATCTCTATGTTTATTGTATTCAGTCTGTTAATCCGTTCATTATGATCCTAAATATGGATCATGGATCCACCTTAACTACAGACCTGTCCCCGAGCCTCTTCGGATTGATCTCTATCGGATTCTTCTTTTGGAGTTCCCTCTCTCTTGAAACCTAGGCCCAAGGCCTATCATCTTTTTCCCCTTCTTTTCCTCTAACTAAATCTCACCTTTTCTTCCCACTCCCACATGGTATCCACACGACTCACACTCTCCTGTTTCATATGACATGGCACTAATGTTGATGTGGTGCTCACCACCTATCCTCATCATCATCGAGATTTGTCCTCACTCTTCTTCCCACCCTTTTGATCACGTAATCCGACAACAATGTCAGAGATTCATCATCCTTGTCATTCACACTCTTCATTGTTGGAGTCCTTCTCCATCGAAGTACATATACTCCTACTATCACAACTCACTCCGACAACCCTCCCCCGATAAATGGTTGGGATTGCATATCACTCATTATTCGATTGACGAAATTCATTGGTTCTCAAAGTGGATGTCCTTACAGATACAATACCCACATTACAAAGCTTTCTTTATATTTATGAGTTAGAAAATTTTCCTTCGTTGCCTCAGATCGAATCCTTGTCTTCTTCTTTAACATAAGAATGTTGTTTGCAACTAAATTCTTTGGCGAATTACGCATGCTCTTTTGGAGCTAAGCTTATTTTCCTTTCAAGCAAGCAATATTGGAACCACAAGATTATTACTTTGCAAAGTTTTGCAAGCTTAAACCTCGAGAAGATTTCCAAAGATAAACTCTCCCAAGTCATCGATATTTTCCCTAAATGAACGGTTGGATCTTTTTCATGCAACAATATTCGGGTTATAACTTTGTATGGTAGGAGTTAACACTCCGAATGATCTCATTCAGACTCTGAATGAATTTTAATCATGACCGTTGATCATCACTAAAAGGACGATCTAGATCTTTCAAGTGAAAAATAGAGCTATGCGGGAATATTCCTCGATACCTCTTGTCGATACCTTGGAACTTCATAATTTTTCTAGATGTCGAATAATTAGCTTTGACTACACGTCATCACTTTTTCCGGGCTTTAACCTTCAGCACGAAAATCAAAGAAGGAATATTCTTCTATTATTTTCTTCGATACCTTTGCACTAGGGCATTGGAACAAGTTGTGAATATTCTTCGATACCCCTTGTCGATACCATGAAACTTCACAAATTTACTGGACACCAAATAATCATCTCCGAATGCGTATCATCACCCCTTTTTCTGTCTTTCACCTTCAACACAGAAATCGAAGAAAGAATATTCTTCTATTGTTTTCTTCGATCCCTTTTCATTGACACATTAGAGTGGACTACGAAATATCTCCTCCGATGGATGATGTAGATTTATCCAGATATGTTGAACAACTAGATATTACTCTCAGAGTTAATACGTCGAGATGGGAATTGAACATGAGGCATGAAGACTCTGATGTGAAGTTCCAAAATCACACTCTACCATTTTTGAGGTTCAAAGGACAACTAACCAGAATCATTGATCTGGTGGGTTTTCCCTTTCGCAGGTTCGAGAATTAATGGTCCAGATTAACCCACGGGCTTGGTCAGTGGATGTTGAGTGAGAAATTTTAAACAACCATATATTTTGCTACAAATGTTGAAAGAAGGCCCATGATACCTCGTTAGAAAGGTATCAGACAAAGGAACACATTGAGGTAGGTATCCATGCCATAAGGTCGACAAAAAAGGATGGAAAATGCAAAAAAAAGAGGCCCACAAATTTCGGGGGAAATTGGCCATGCCAACTTCAGGAAGCCATATATGGAGCTACGAGTGACGAAATAAGGAACACGAGGGATCGATGGAAATACGAAAGAGTGAAGAATAGGATGGGATAGGAATTGCTAGCATATTGAAAGTAGAAATGGCCAAAAATGAAAAACACAAGTGGAATCCGAATTCAGATGAAAAACCGGGTATGCTGACTTCGAATCATCATATCTTGAGTTGCAACCAATAAAATCGAGCCAAAAATATCTCAACGGAAAGATATGACATAGGAGAATAATTTGTAATGATCACATTCTGTAGCTAGAAACCATAAATAACCAAGAAATTCTGAAAACAAAAGATAACTTGAATGGAAAAAGGCAATGAGTGTTTTTAAATAGATATCATTTGTAAATTATCCGAGGACGAAAATAATGACTCATGAGTATGTCCAATTTCTCTGTGTAACACTTACATGTGCCCATTTTCGAGATGAGAGAAGAGAAATGAAAGGAAAATGAAACGAACAATGATGAGAACTGAAGGGTCTCTCTCTTGCCTTATAAAAAAGAACCCATGGCATAGAGAGAGGAATTTTTCCCTTTGTAACAAAGGATGGTACTATTACTTCTAAGGAATAAAGATAAGTAGGCATTTCCAAAATAGGTGGCTTTGTTGGATGTAGTAGAGACTACTCTTGATGCATTTATCTTTTCCTTGAGTAGATAGGATTATCTGGTATGAATTTTTTCTGCACTCTGTGTTGTTTACTCACACAGTCACATGTGTCTTCATGGGTACATAAATGATGTTATAAATGTATTATTCAACTATTTTTATGTGCATCTACAACATTATTTATTTCATTTGCCATTAGAATACATGAACTATTTATGTTTCTGATGGTTATCTTTCTCTATACTCCTTCTATTAGTTTTTCTCCTGGGATAGGTTAGCATTTGTTAGACTAGATTAGTTTTCTTTAGTTAGATTAGTCTAATAATTAGTTAGAACTCTTTGGGGGGAAGTTCATTGTCTTTCCCCTTTTTATTCTTTTAATTCTATGCGGCAGCGAGGCCCATAAACTTGTGGGAAGTGCTACTCCAAATTAGAGTAGGTCTGATTAGGACCTGCCATTGGGCATTTTCCCTCATCTGATTGAACGAGTCATTCTGGCCCGTCAACATAAATGGTGCTAGAAGGAGGGCCATATGACAAGCTGAGCATGTGGATTCATTTGCATTGATTTTTTGTTTTAATTTACTAATGGCTCCATCCCGTATCACTTTATGGAGGTTTTTTTCTAGTACTTTACCTACCAAACCTCCTAGAAACATTTTAAATTTCTTGTCACAATTTAGATTTGATGGCGAGGGTGAAATATCTGCATCTGAATATGCTTTTAATTTCTAGAAATTTTGTGGTTCTCACAATATTACTGATAGAAATATCATTTGCATGTTATTCACCCTCACCTTTGTAAGTTAGGTCAAGAGTTGGTGCGAGACCTTGCCCACTGCCTCTATTCACACATGGGAATAATTTATGCGTGAATTTTTGCATGCTTTTGAGAGTTATTGTTATGATAATTTGTGTCCAGAGATATTAGAATTGAAGAAGAATGAGAATGAATCTCTTGAAGATTTTGTTATCAGATTTAGCCATCTTTGCTGTAGATTTCCTTTGGAAGATAGGCCCTCTAACAATGATTTCATTTCATGTTTAGTTTATCTTGCTAGTGAAACATATGAGTTAGTGGATGAAGAATCTAAATCATGTTCTAATTTTATTTTACATGTTGATTTAGATTTAAACGAAGATGTTGAAAATGCTCATGGTTTGGATGGACTTCATATGTATGGATATTTATTTATTATGGGGGATATAGATCAGATATAAAATTATTTTTCG
>ML791950.1:458988-472322 GCA_009831015.1 Picea engelmannii
GATTTTTTCACTCAAGGAGAAGAAATAAAGATACAAGACATTACTCTTGTAACACAACAACCCAATTCTTGTTTACAAGATAAAACCTATATTGAGGAAGAACATGTTGATTGTGAAACCACACCTAATGCAGATCCCACTGATTCACAATCATCCAACGATGTTTTTAAAGAGGAGGAAATACCATTGGGGGAGTCACTTTCTGAAAATCCCTCTTGTTCTAGAGAATATTTTCATTCTCTAAATTCTTCCACTTATTTCTATTTATATCCTGATCCTTTTAATGGAATAATTTTGTAGGAAACCACCCATCATACGAATCAAATAGACTCAATGGGGTTGACTCTTGTTGAAGTACTTGATGGTGGTGATGCACATTTGGAATATAGAGAGGATAAGGCCTCTTCACATGAACTAATTATAACCAAGCCTTATCAACCTTTTTTAGGCCTCTTCTTCTTTCTCTTCTTGATTTTTGATCAATAGAGAATCTTATTGTTCAAGTAGCCATTTACATGATATTGTTGTTACTAGTGGATCCCACCATTTTTTTGAAGATACGTCTCATACCATGGTGGATGCTAGTGCATGTATATCATTTGATTTCACAAATTTGTCTCAAGTTGAAGGTTGTCCAAAGTGTGAGTCCATGGAGGTTTGCCAAGAAAATGAGGCACTTCGGTCTACACCGATGGTTATGTCAGGCCCTCATTCATTTGGTTTGTCTTCAGGGATAAACAACTTTATTAGAATGAAGTCTCTCTCACCAAGAACACTTTATATAAAATCTATGCACGATTCTCATTTCTCATGCTACTTTCCATCGAAATATTTCCATCAATTCTATGATAGAAGTGCAAGTTTTTATGATAGAATTGAAACATGGTTGGAGATATCTTGGAACGTTTTCCCATGAATTATCATTGTCACATATTTAATCTGGTGAATATATTTTATCATGATTTAATTTTTATTACTTTTATTCAATTCTTATTCCAAGCTATATCACTAATCATGTGTCTTGAACATATGTATGCAGGATTGGGATTACATGGATGGCTATATTGGCATTATGAATTTACATAGATCGTTTTTCAGCCATTGGCAGTGTAGGATAGGAATATAATGGAATAAATTAGTGTCTTTCGTTTGCATAGTTTAGCTTTGGTTCCTAGTTTTTTAATTACTTCTCTATTTTCCTTTTCTTTTATTTACTGTTGGTTGATCAATAAATGAATTCTTAAGAAATATGGAAAGACATAGAAGGATTTCCCACTAAAATTTCCCTTGGATGGATTTTGAATTTAATTTTGATGTGGGGAAAATTTACTTCATTTCATTTTGAATTTTTTCTATGTGTTGGGCAATTGCCAGATCACTGTTTTTTTATGCACGATCACCATGTCAAATCATTTCCAATGCATTGTGGCATCTTGCAAGTGGGGTATTTTAAATTAAGACACTATCCATTCCCTTTTGTAATGAAAATAAATGAGATTTGTCCTATATTCACATCTACATGATTCTAATGGGAAAAGTTTGCTTGCGTGATATACTTTTTAAGTTCTGATTTTGATGTCCTATACACATTGAATCTAAATTATGAGTATTAAAACTCTTCCCATCTAAAATTCAAGCCACTCTAAATCTGTGTAATTTCCTTGGATGATTATTTTTCCTCAGGTTTAGAGTTATCCAAATATTTTCTTTTTCATCCGCTCTTTTCTTTGATCACCTTCAACCAACATGAATTTTCTGCATAGACTTTTTGTATAATAAACTTAGTCGATGTTTATTTCATTTTAGTTATTTTCTGTCATCACTTGTAGTTTTAATTTTTATGCATTGAATGCCATTGTCCTATTCTCTGTTCAATATGTATTTTAAGTATGAGTCTTATTTTTACGTTATAACTTTCTTCACCCAAGCTTCCTCTCTTGTACGGTAGCAAGAGACATTCTTTCACGCTACCTGTAAACACATTTTTGACATTCTAGACGGCATGGTAATTTAAATCTTTTGATGATATCATTTTCAAAAAATTTCTTGGGAACCCATCTTTTTATTCCCCAATCCCATGATTGACTAAAGACTCGATCTTAGCACTACAAATTCATTAAATTTTCAATCTTATTGTTATAACTCATGTTTATTGGTGGATTGATATCATCAAAAGATGGATGGGATTGAAGTCTCATGGTATTGTTTGCTTAATTTCATTGACTATGATTTCAGGAACAAGACATTGTGTCTAGAGATCCAAATCTCACAAAAATCATGACACTAAAGACATATGGTAAAAGGAATTTTGAGGGAAAGAACATACTGCTCATATCTTAAGGAGAAGGTTGTGATATTTGATTGAATGGGAAGCTAACAGATACTTGATAATTGCATTGACCTTCACACAGAGTTTTATGAAAACCAACTTAGTTTAAGTTTATTTTAGCTTGGCATGATTTTCCTAGAATTAGTTTAATTTTGATATTCACTTTATTTTAGTTTAATTTAATTCCAATAAGTCAATCGTTTAGAGGAAGAATTATTCCCGAGCTGTCTAAGAGTTGATCACAATGTTCTCTTTTGTATGCAGGTTGGGAAAATCGTTTGTTCAACCAACAAATCTGATTTTTTCTTCTTGATTGAAAGAACTCAGGGAAGTGTTGATCTAAACTTGTCTTCTCAGATACATTTGCAACATTGTTTGTCACCAATTCAATAGCTTATAAGAAGTATGTTCTCATTTATTTACTCTTATGTTGTTTCTGATCTGGTCGTTGTTTGGAGTCAAATTAATGACTATTTTGATGACCCCCATAATTGTGATTTTCCTCTTTTCTTTATTTTGAATTATTGGGATCTATGTGGTAATTGATGATGTTTTATAGCAAAGCGAAAAGGTATCTTGAGTGATAAATATGAAATGTAATCTATGTCATTGGAAAATTCAACATTTATAAAATTGCAAAGGAATGGCTTATGTCGAGAATTCTTCAAAGCATTTGGGTTTATGGAATATCACATGAAATTGGATTTTGGAAAGTTCTACACTAACTCTTTTGCTAGGTTCCCAGAAGATTGTTTTGTTTCCCTCAATGAAAGAAATTGGATTGGAGAATTGTGTCACAAATATTTTACACTATATCATCAATTTTTGTAATTTGATTTGTGTTTCTTTTCATATCAGAAACTTTGGGAGTTTTTCTGTTGGGATTGATATCAAATGGTCACCATTTATTGATTGATTATTTTCCTTGGATTATTTTTTGAGTTTTCATTGAAAACACTCTCTTTGTTGCTGCAACAAATTTATTGCTTGTTGCTGGGTTTTCTTCTTATTTTTCAACCAATTTTCTTTCTTTTTTGATGACTCACAATTTAGTTTTAGATCCCTTAGTTTAATTTTCTTTTTTCACGAGTTTGATTTATGATTTCAGTTCTTTTTTCTTCTTGTACATATTAATTTTGTATTTTGATTTGACTACTGGTATTTCCCCCGAGTTGAATTGTCTCTTAGTCTGCTTGAGGATTTCTCTTTGAATTTTGGTGAGGGGTTGGCCAATTCTGGTCACATACTGAAGAATATTTTTACAAGTCATAAGATTCATGGGCAAGGACTAGAGTTATAGGGGGCTATGATTCCACAAGAGAGGGGGATTGAGCGGATAAGTGCTTATTTCATTTTTTTAATTATCCATTTTGTTTAATGGGGGGGAAATCAATTACGTGAGCTCTTGGGGGAAGGCCAAGAGGTTCTTGATCCCCACGAATTACAAAAAATTGTCCATGGTTTGTGGAAGGAATTCCCTCGTTAGCAAATTCTCTCATTTGTTTTGGTCATTTTCTCACTCTCATTCCCATCCCCATTATGGTGTTATTGTTGGTCGCCTCACACATTTATTCACCTGATTTGTTCACTGTTCATCCTCTCTCATGGAGTTTGCACTCCAATCATTCCTTCAATCACTTATCTTTCCTCATTCGCATTTGGCTTGGGAAAGGAAATCAGACCATTGAAGAACAACCACGGTTTTGTTGGCTATAGATATTGATGGTGTAATATAGCCATGATTTGAGTCCTGCATGTATGAGATGCTTGGACCATGTCCAACTTTTCTCACAAATGCGAGTCCTGAGAGTCCCAACATGGAGATTTTGGACCAGTTGTGCTAGAGCCATGGAAGGAGAAGGACTGCATGAGGGACTACATGGTAGAGAAGGGTGGAGATCCATTCTCTTGGGTGGTGCAGGCTAGTTAGAAGAGAATTGGGTACTTGGATTGTTGTGAGTGCTGGAGAAGCCTGTGAGAGCTTGAGTGATGACTGGTTTGGGAAGCCAAGTAACACTCTAGAACTGTCCTTGTGGATTCATAGCCCTGACTCGGGGGTGACATTGTTGTTGAGACTTGGAACAACATTGTCTACGATTGGGTGGAATGTCCTTGGTCTGCAGCTAGTCAATGGTTCTCTTCTATAAATTATAAGTGCTCTCTATTATGATTTCCTTTGGTTTTGTATTTATTTCTGCTGTGTATTAAATTATTATACCCGAGATTTGTACTTATAATATGCATGCTTGCTAGTTAATGTTTTTCATGGTATATTGTGCACACCGTTTATGTTGTAGTATGAATCTTGATCATTGCATGTGTGTATTTCATGATTCTTTATTAATTAATTGTTATTAGAAATTCAGAATCAACCAAGATGTGTGTTCTTGGTGTGGAATTCTCGGCCTATGGGAGGTTGGGTATGTTACAAATTGGTATCAGAGCTTATGGTACAAACACTGGACTGTTACGAGCCAGACCAAGTGCGAATCAAGAAGATTCGTTGTCACATATTTTATATATTTGTGCGAATTTGGGGGAAAAGGGTGGAAACATGAGTGAAATCCCCCAAATTCGTGAACGGATCTGAGTTCGAATGATTCCAGGATTGTCTAAGAAGTTAATGGATTCAATCTACGGAGTTGCGGAGCCAAATTCAACTTAGAAGGTTGAAAAAATTGAGTTTTAATGGCCTCTATAATGCTGGACAGAGTTTGGAGAATCGACGGTTGAGATTGTGTTTGACATTGGATAAACGGTCCAAATTCATCCTTGAAAAATTTTAAAAATTCGAATGTTTACAAAGTTTGGAGAAATTATCAAATCGACAGTTGGGATTGATTCGACGATTTGAAAAATGAGGAAGATCAACGCTTCATATCCATTTCAGTTGTTTGGGGAGTTGGAGAAAATCAACGGTCAAGATCATCTTGGCTGGGAGATCAACGACCCAGATTCACCTTGGATTTTGTCAAAAAATTCTAAGTGTGGAAGTTCACCAACAAAAATTGTCGATGACCAGTGGTTGTGGATCAACGAGTTTGGTGAAGGGTTGAATATTGACCAAATAAATCTCTGATTGTCGATGACCAATGGTCGGGTATTGACAGATTCTGGTGAAGACTTTTTTTTTTCCAGACAAAGAAAATCTTTGATCGTCGATGACCGATGGTCGGGGATCAACAGTTCTTGGTGATTTTTTTTTTCCAGACAAAGAAAATCTCTGATCACTGATGACCGATGGTCGGGGATCGACATTTCTTGGTGAAATTTTTTTTTTTTTTTTTCTGGACAAAAAAAATCTTCCGAAGTCCCGAGTTTTGGAGTAAATTTGGACCCTTCATATTCGGGGACACGTGTACGAAGAATAACAAGGGTTCCTAAATTCAATGTTCGACAGTCCGAGGGTGTGGTGGTGTTCAGCAGTGAATACCTCCGAAGACTCGAACTCCAGAGTAATTCTGGACCATTCGTGTTTGAGGACACGTGTCCGCAGATCATCTTATTCAGGAATTCAACATTCGGGGTATTTTTGGTGTAGTGTGGAGAAGTATCCCGAAGTTACAAAGTTTCAAAGTACTGAAGTCATGAGGCACCAGAGTGACCTGGCCTGCTGATGTCACCTAGGGTGACATGGACACACTTTATGCTTTCCACGTGTCACCATGTTTCATGTTACCCGTCAGATAGGGCCACATGTACATTCCTTATTTTCTACCATGTAGCACCCCTTGGTGCTTAGTTACTGATCAAGACTTCGAGAGTTTGATAGTTCAACATTATGAAGGAATGAAGTATGATGAAGGTGAACCCCCCCAAATCTTCAAAGAGTGGAGTAAATCCTCATCGTTGATTGGGAGAGGACACGTGGAAATAGATCCCGTAGTTCGAAGACTTGGCACTTTGAAGAATTCAAGGCATAAGCAGTTGGGGTCAAGGACTCCTGAAGGCCAGATTCCATATTAGAAATTGATTATAGTAGAAATTTGGTGCAAGATCCCAAGGTCTAGAGACTTGGTACTCCAGAGAAATTGAGTGGCAGGTTGCTTGAGTTGAGAACTTCGGAAGGCCGAAGTTAATCTCGACCGTTGATCGGGAAAGGGTACATGGCAACATATCCTGCAGTTTAGAGACTTGGCACTCCGGAAGGGTTGAAACTATGGACAGTATGGAACTCCCGAAGCCCAGAATCCTAGAGCTCTCATTGGTCGTCGATCTCAACCCTCAATCGATTTTAAACCACACGATCTCAGATATAATAATTCTAACATAGAAAAGAGCCAAGAAGGATTTGGCCCGCAGTTTCAAACTGTGGTCACTTGGGAATATGGTTTGAAGGAAGTGCCTGTGTAGAATTGATTTCTGTATCGGCCTAGGGATAACATGGAAGTGTTATTTATATATAGTCTTCATGAGTTGAAATGACATGTAGCATTATTGGCAAATTTTGTTTATCATATGCTTAATGATGACAAGATGGTCACTTGCACATTTTGCAGAATTAAGGGATTTAAACATATCAAATCTGAATGCGTATTGAAGAAATGGAAGAAGGAGAGGGAGCCTCCAACCATGATAAAGAGGCCAAAGGCAAGAATACCAGAATTGGAAATGCAAAGATAGAATCCAATGGATGCAAGGGTCGAGGGGAGCAAGAAACATTGCTAGAAACTGTGAAGAGCCTGGAAATAGAAGTGTAGAGCTACAAGGCACACAATGAGAGGATGACGAGAGATAAAATTTAGATAAATGATCGAGTGTTGTAGAGCTTAAATCAGTTGCAAGGTCAAGCCAAGAATGGCTCAAAGAAAGAGGAAGAAGGAAGGTGTCATGAAAGAAGAGATGATCTTGGAAGAGATGGTTATTCCAGGAGTGCTAGCAGAGGTCATAAACACTACTTACCTCCTTACTAAACAAGAAGGTCTTAAGAATATGAAGATTCCATAAGAAGTCCATAGGTGTCTCCCGTTAGGCACCAAATAATAAGGCATGATTTGGATAGTTTGCAAGGAGAGATAAGGAATCTCAAGCCACCATCCTTTGATGGTGAAAGGGAAAGGGAAGATGACGCTAAAGCATGGTTTCTTGGACTCAAGATATGTTTCCAATTGCATAACTATTCTTCAAATCTAGAAGCCAGAATTGGCACCTACCATTTACATGGGAAAGATGCAATGTGGTGGGATCAACTGAAGTAAGTTGAGCATGTTAACGAGAATAGGATTACTTGGAAGCAATTCAAGAAGTATTTTCAGAAGGAGTACCTCTCAGAGTATTTTTATGACAAGAAAATGCAGGAGTTCTTTGAAATCAGGTTGGGAAGCATGACTATGGATAATGGCAGAATATGAGAATAAGTTCTTGGGGTTGTTAAAGTATGTTGGGTTTATAAATGATGAAAAGGTAAAAATACATAGGTTTTTGAGTGGACTGCCATCCTTTTATAAAGAAATGATTCGGTATGATGAGCCCAAGACCTTGACTGATACCATCAAGAAGGCCAATTACTTGTATGAGCAAGGCCAAGGCAGAGAGTCCATGCAGAAATCTTGGAAGGATAAGAAGAAGGAGATGCCTGATCAGAGGAAGAAGGGATTCAAACCTCCTTTCAATATAAATGAGCCTAATAAAAAGCAGTAAGACTGGTATGCTAAGGATGAATCCCAGAAAGAAGACTCCTTGGGGAAAAAGGGAAGACCACCAATCTAATGTTGGGGATTCAAGGAAGATCACTTATACAAGGATTTCCCATACAGAAAGGATAGAGTGAAGACTACGCACAACATCCAAGAGGCTACAACAGTCGAAGACATGGGAAGAATTTATGTAGCCTTAGATGATCGACAAGAAGAATACCAATCCATCATGATCGAGGTGGAAGGTAAGATCATAAATCATCCTGTTACTATTCTAATTGATTTAGGAGAAAGTCATTGTTACATTGATCATAAAATAGTGGATAGTTTACATTTGGAGAAAAGTAATCTTGGGAAATCAAGTTTGGTTCATCTAGCCACTGGAACCAAAAGGAGAATCCATGAGGTGGTCAGAAGTTGTTCCATAAGTCTTAATGGTGTGAATACTAGTGTTGATATAAATATCATACCATTGGGGTATTATGATATTCTAATTGGAATGGATTGGTTGGACAAGCATCATGTTGTCCTAGAATTTCATAGCAAGACATTTACATGTCTTGATGGAGATGGAAAACATAACACTATGAAAGGAG
Organism: Picea engelmannii; assembly: GCA_009831015.1. Lineage (NCBI taxonomy): Eukaryota > Viridiplantae > Streptophyta > Pinopsida > Pinales > Pinaceae > Picea > Picea engelmannii. Next base: position 467,550 of record ML791950.1, read on the forward strand.
TTCCAAGACCCATCTCTATAAGGGATATTTCAGCCTTACAACTGAAGAGATTTTTCAGAAAAGAATATCAATTATATGAAACCCATGTGGAGGAGCCAAAATATACAAAGGGGCCAAGACTTGAACATTTCTTGATACTACAAGAATTCGAGGATGCATTCCAAGAAATACCAGGGTTGCCACCAAAAAAGGAAATAGATTTCTCTATTGATTTAGTGCCAGCAACTACCTCGGTGTCAAAAACACCTTACAAAATGAGCACACTATAGTTAAAAGAATTACAAATGTAGTTGGAGGAATTATTGAAGAAAGGGTACATACTCCCAAGTGTTTCACCTTGTGGAGCACTAGTACTATTTGTCAAAAAGAAGGATGGAACCTTGAGGTTGTGTATTGACTTTCGACAGTTGAATAAGTCTACTATAAAGAACAAGTATCCTCTACCCAAAATTGATGACCTCTTTGATCAACTAAGATGGGAAAATATATTTTTGAATATAGACTCGAGATCAAGATAACATTAGGTAAGAATCAAAGAAGAAGATATCCATAAGACAACTTTTAGAACCAGGTATGGGAATTATGAATTTGTAGTGGTGCTGTTTGGATTGTCCAATGCACCAACTATCTTTATGTGCTTAATGAATGACATATTCAGAAATTACTTGGATATGTTTGTCATAGTATTCCTGGATGACATACTTGTCTATTCTAAGTCTGAGGAGGAGCATGAGCATCACCTAAGACTGGTATTGCAAGTTCTGAGAGAACATCAGTTGTATGCCAAGTTGAGTAAGTTTTCTTTTTATTAGGAACAAATCCATTACTTGGGGCACATTATTTCAGAACAGGGTATAATAGTATATCCTGAGAAGATTGAAGCCATTAGAGGATTCCCAACACCCAATAATGTTTAATAAATCATATCTTTTATGGGGTTAGCCAGTTACTACATAAGGTTTATAGAGGGTTCTCTAAAATCGCTCATCCCATCACTTATTTGCAAAGGAAGGGAATTAAATTTGAATGGATAGATGAATGTGAAGAGAACTTTAATTTGTTGAAGGAGTTAGTCACTAGTGTGCCTATGCTAAAAATTGCTAACCCAAATGAAAGTTTTGTGGTATGTACAGATGCGTGAAAAGAAGGACTTGTCACTCAAAATGGACATGTCATTTGTTATGAGTCTAGAAAGCTTAAAGAGCATGAGAGGAACTATGCCATGCATGACTTGGATCTTGCTTCCATTTTTCATGCATTGAAGATGTGGAGGAATTATCTCATGGGAAAGAGATTTGAATTAAGAACAAACCATAGTGGTCTGAAGCATCTTTTTGAAAAACCAAATTTGAATGCTAGGAAAACAAGATGGCTGGAATTTTTAAGTGAATACGAATTTGATATCAAGCATATCAAGGGAAAATCAAACAATTTTTCTGATGCACTTAGTAGAAGAGTGCATCTCATGCATGCTACAACTGTCAGTATGCATTAATTGGACTTGAAGAACAAAATTTTAGATGTTGTTGTTACAGATCAACATTACCTATAGGTAAAGGAAATGTTACGACAAGGATATGTATGATAGAAAATGAAAGAGTATGAGATGAAGGAATATGGATTACTTATGCATAAAAATAGATTTTATGTTCCTAGTTCCGAAGAACTTAGGAATTTGGTATTAAAGGAAATGCATAATGTTCCATATGTTGGATGTCTCGGTTACTAGAAAACAATTACAACAGTAAGAAGCCAATTATTTTGGCTGGGGATGAAAAAGGATGTTGCTGATTACATCGCCAGATGTATGGAATGTCAAAGAGTAAACACTGAGAATAGACACCCAACGAGTTTGCTACAACCATTACCAATTCTAGAGAAGAAATGGGAAGTGATAACCATTGATTTTATAACAAAGTTTCCAAGGACAAAAAGGCAACATGATTAATCATGGTAGTGGTTGATAAGTTGACCAAGGCTTCTCATTTTGTTCCTGTGAAAACAAGTCATCATCAACTAATATTGCAAAAATTTACATGAGGGAGATTGCTAGGTTGCATGGGATACCTAGGACAATTGTCTCAGACATAGACACTCAGTTTAATTCAGATTTCTGGAAGGGATTGTTTAAAGGATTTGGTACAAATCTGAACTTTAGCACATCATACCATCCACAATCATATGGGAAGACATAGAGGTTTAACCGAGTAATTGAAGACATGTTAATAATGTATGTGATGGATAAGCCATCTAAGTGGGAAGATTACTTGCACTTGGTTGAGTTTTCCTATAATAATGGGTATCGAGCTTCATTGAAGATGAGCCCATTTGAAGCCTTGTATGGTAGAAAATGCAATACTCTAGTAAGCCGGGATAACCAAACATATAGAGTGGTACTTAGGCCAGAGTTTCTCAAGGAGATGGAAGACCAAATGGTTAAGATTAAGAAGAATTTAAAGGCAACTCAATATAGACAGAAGGTTTATGCCGATAAGAATATGACAACAAGAGAATTTAAAGTAGGGGAACATGTGATTTTGAAAGTAAATCCGAAGAAGAGCTCTTTGAATTTGGGTAGTTGTACAAAGTTGGCAGCTAGATTCTATGGTCCATTTGAAATATTTGACAGAATAGGGCCAATAGCATACATGCTTGCATTGCCTGTTTCCATGAATGTGCATAATGTATTTCATGTATATTTTATAAAGAAATATGTACATGATCCTAACCATGTTATTGATTGGCATATGATTCAGATAGAGACAGAGGGATACTTTTAGGTCCAACCAGTGCGAATATTGGACAAAAAAGTCAAAATTCTCCGAAATCAAGTTATAGAGCTGGTAAAAGTTCAGTGGACCTGCTACGGTCCTGAATATGCTACTTGAGAGCATGAAGATGTCATGTGGGCAGAGTACCTGCAACTTTTTGAATAAATTTTGGAATTTTTATTCTTGTTTTGTATATGCACTGAGGACAGTGCCAAAATAAGGGGGAGGGGATGTAACACCTCGGGTTTTGAGCCCCCATATTAAATAATGTATTGTTACATTATTGAGAGTCCAGAGTTGCCAAACAATTATTAAAAGTCCAATGTGCCTAATAAATTTAATGTGTGATCATTATTAATAATAAATACATCGTTGGATGCTAGATGGACAAGTACTAGAGTTATAGGGGGCTACGATTCCACAAGAGAGGGGGCTTGAGGGGCTAAGTGCTTATTTCATTTTTTTAATTACCCATTTTGTTTAATGGGGGGGAAATAAGTTACATGAGCTCTTGGAGGAAGGCCAAGAGGTTCTTGATCCCCACGAATTACAAAAACCCGTCCCTGGTCTGTGGAAGGGGTTCCCCCATTAGAAAATTCTCTCATTCATTTTGGTCATTCGCTCATTCTCATTCTCGTCCCCATTTTGGTGCTGTTGTTGGTCGCCTCACGCGTTCATGCACTCGATTTAGTCACCGTTCATACTCTCTCGTGGAGTCTGCACTACATTGATTCCTTCACTCACTCATCTTTCCTCATTCACGCTTGGCTTGGGAAAGGAAATTAGACCATTGAAGAACAACCACAGTTTTGTTGGCTGTAGAGATTGTTGGTGTAATCTAGCCATGATTTCAGGCCTACATGTATGAGATGCTTGGCTTGTGTCCATATTTTCTCACAACTGCGAGTCTTGAGAGTGCCATCATGGAGTTTCTAGACCAACTACACTGGAGCCCTAGAAGGAGAAGGACTGCCTGAGGGACTACATGACAGAGAAGGGTGGAGGTCCATTCTCTTGGGTGGTGCATGATGGGTAGAAGATAGATGGATACTTGGATTGCTGTGAGTGTTGGAGAATCCTGTGGGAGCTTGAGTGCTGAATGGTTTGGGAAATCGAGTAACACTCTGGAACCGTCCTTGTGGATTCATAGCCCTGGCTTGGGGGTGACATTCTTGTTGAGACTTGGAAAACCAATTTCTATGATTGGGTGGAACGTCCTTGGTATGCAACTATTCAATGGTTCTCTTCTATAAAATATAAGTGCTCTCTGTTATGGTTTCCTTTGGTTGTGTATTTATTTCCACCGCGTATTAAATTATTATACATGATATTTGTACTTATAATATGCATGCTTTCTAGTTAATGTCGTGCATGGTATATTGTTCATGTCTTTTATGTTGTAGTATGAATCTTGATCATTGCATGTATATATTTCATGCTTCTTTATTAATTAACTGTGATTGGAAATTAAGAATCATCCAAGAGGTGTGTTCTTGGTGTTACATGCCCGACCTGTGGGAGGATGGGTATGTTATAACCCTATATGCATATGCATATCTATATCTAAATATAAAAGGGTGAGCATTTTATGAAATAAAAAAGGAAGTTGAAAGCATTATCAAAAGTGTGGGAAGTACAAGTAAACCCGTCAGGGCTATATATGCCTCGTGGCAAGGGGGATATGCTTGTATGGTACTGAGGAAACTTCATCAGGGTTGTGGGCACTTGATGGTAGTGAAGAAATGTCGGGAAAAGAGAGATGAGGAACACACTTAGATAGTTTGCCTATTTTAAAAGTGGAAACCCATGGTTTAGCCAAAGCTAATTTGAAGTGTACAACCAATAAAATAACTTATCTCATTAATTAGCTCTTTGAAAAGGGTGTGTTAGATTACAAGTACTATAAATATTGGGTTATATCTTTTGAAATTTTGGTGTCATTGTGGTACCCATAACTATTGGAAAATTATTTGCAGTTTGTGGAACTTATCTTTAAAATTCA
>ML791950.1:472372-484032 GCA_009831015.1 Picea engelmannii
ATATATATATATATATATATATATAAATACTTTATTTATTAAATAACTTGAATGAATACATAAGATCAATCTTTGAATATCATATTCATACAATTATAAGAGACCCATCTCTCTGTTACAAGACCCAGCTTGTAGTTCTCAGATCCAACTGAGAAATGAGGAATCCAACCCTCATAACAAGTCCCAACTTGTTGATCTCATATTAAACTGAGATGTGAGGAATCCAATCCTCATACAAGAACTAACTTGTAAACATGCACCAACCTGATAGAATGAACTTTCATTCAATTCATTATATATAAATATATATACTTCAACAAATTCAACTACACCTTCTTCTTATAATTCCCTTTTGTTTATATAGTTTTCCAACTAATGTGAATTTGAATCATTGTGTCTTTTGATATTTGAACCATTGTACCTTTTCATTTAAAATGATAATCTTAAACCTTAGTTAATATCATTTTCCTTTTAATTCTTTATTTATGTTTTCATGATTTAACTCTCTTTTAATCATGACTGTGTATCGGTTCGTTTTCTCTCATGAGTTGATCACAGACATGGATCAACTCATTAGATCGTACTCATGCTTCTGTTGTATTCTCGTTTCACCAACAAATCAAATTCAATCTTTTAACGATTCTTTGTATTGTTCTGGTGTAGCTCAGTGTCGGATGAAACCTGTATGAGGCGCTTCCTTCAACCCATATGATCACAGGCGTATAACCACAAGCTTATCAATTTAAGCATTGTATTATCTTTTTCCTTTATTTCATATTTCATATGATCAACGGCGGTGACCAGATGCTAGGTGAAACTAGTGCTTGAGATCTCATTAAATCAATGGTCATGAATCTTCTGATGAGATGGACGACTGACGAAAATTTGCACTTCAGAACTTCGAGTTTTCAAATTTTCAAAACTTCTGAATCTAGATCAGACGGTTTATTTCACGGAACTAGATAAATGGCCAGCTTTGATCCTTACAATCATCCTTTCACTGCTAAATCTGATGGCTAGAAATTAATCAAGAATCGAGATGGATGGACACCATTTACTCCGGGTCTTCGAACTTCGGAGATTTCAGATCTCAACCCATTCTTTCCTCCGGAGTGGTCACCTGCTATGGTAAGTCATAATATGGTGGAGATTGCTTGTTGTCGGTTAACATTTCAGCTTACACTATCCTTCCACTATAGTAGATCGACAGACGAGAATGCTCCCGAAGTGATCTTCAGATCGAACATCTCATGTCCACTTCGGGTCTTTGACATTCGGGACTACAGGACTTTGGGTGAGTGTTGGTGGTAAAGCTCTCGAAGAAAAAATCCTAGAGTGACGTAACTTACTTGCATCACTTGATGATGTGTCATGAGCTAATAAACTGCCACGTGTCACTCAGATTCGTGATTTGCACGTACCTGAAATGATGATTTCAATTTGACACTTGTCGTTCTCTAACTATTCCACGTGTCCTTGCTGACGTAGACTGCTGACATGGTCTGACACAATTTCTTGCTGACATCGACGTAGATCTCATGATGTGACACATGTTCATCTCCTTGATCTAATGGTTAGGATAATATCCAAAGGGTATCTCAGATCGATGATTGAGAGCGACTTCTGACCTTCGTCCTTTGGGACTTCAGGACTTTTGACATTCATTTGTGATAAAACTCCCAAAGAAATTCTCCCAGAGTGACGTAACTTGCTTATGTCACTTGTTGACATGGCACAAGCCAATTTCCTCTTGACACATGTCATCATTCGATTATGCCATGTGTTTTTGTTGATGTGGCTTGCCACATGTCTTTTGATTTAGTGGTCTTCTGACGTGGTCTGCCACGTGTCCTTTCTCACGTGGTCTTCCACACATCCTTGCTGACGTGGTCTACTGACAAACAACCCTGATCCAATGGTCCTCATTATGTCCCCCAAATCTGATGGTCCTTATGCACTTCATATTTTCGGGCTTCGAGTATTTCAAATATCAAAGTTCCCGGAGCATAATCTCCTCACATATTTAGACCCGAAGTGAAGGATGTTCGTTCGATATGGATCTTGGATCGACGACTCGATATTTCTGCTATGCTTCTCTTCTAGCTTATCCCATCCTTCCACTTTAACATGATCTGACGACTGATGAGAGTTTGGTTTAGATCCGACAGTCGATGGGTATTCAGATGATCAAATTCTCAACCCTTTAGGCTTATCCTGTCCTTCCACTAAAAAGTGATCCAATGGTTGTGAAGACACTCGAAGCAGATCCATGATCACGGATGATTGCGGAACCACAACTTGCAAATGATTTAACTTGTCACCCAAACTTCGCAATTTGTCCCTGCCATTGATCTGGCGATTGTGCATCAACGGTCTCGATTTAATATGGCTTAATCTCATCGTTTGTTGTGTTAGCACTCTGTAAATTCTGTCTGGATGAATAGACAAATGATAGAGGTAACTGTTTCAACCAGATTTAGAGCTGAGGCACTAGTCTGCTCAACTCAGAGAGGGCTCTCTCGTGTCACTTGATGTATCTATGAAAATCGATGGCTATATTTGGTTTGTTTTGGGGATTTTTAATAAAGTTGTTGGAAAAGAAGGGGGAGGGGAACACTATGGGATATGGAGTCAAAATTCTGAAAGTGAATTAAAACAATGCATCGACTGATAGAACTCTCCAGAGGACAAAGGATAAATAAGTCGATGAATATGAGTTATTCTTAAATTTAAAAAGTGGTGTAGGAAGATAAAGTGAACAAATAACTGCATCAGAGCATTACTGAAATGAATTCGGAATAAGTTAAGATGATAATCACATAGTTTAAATTGCTTAATCCAAGAGTGTCACAAGACTAATTATGGGCCTTTAAACTCTCCAATTTAAACAAAACAAAATGTAAATGAAATGACTGGTTACAGGAAATACATACGATGAAGGGAAACAAAGATCATATCACCACATGTTAGAATCTTTTCATAGAGACTTCAAAATCTTATGCATTTATATTCAATTTAGATTAAGAAAATTTACAAATAGAGTTTGATACAACCAAAAACGCGCTCTGCACTTCTGCCAACATTAATCAATTCAAGTCTCTTAGTACTTATACAATTTGATAAAAAACAATTGAAACCAAAACGTTTAAGCTTCTGTAACAGTTTCAACTGACCGTTTCGATATACGAAACATTTTCCAATAATTAGAAAAAAAAAAACATTTCAAAATCATGAACAATTTCTTTGACTGTCCAACTTCTTCTGCACCATCTGTCTCGCTCTGAGCTCCCGTCGGATCTGCAAAATTGGTGACACCTGGAGATCATCTGTTGGTTCCGGGGACGTTGCAGTTTGTCTTACCCAACCACATGATTTATTTCCATTGTGGATAAGAGGGGATTCCGTAATCCATCATCTCTTTAATCAGAATTTCCAAGTCAATTCATGTAGCATAGGACATGGCTGGCATGCTGACCTTCACTGTTTTGAACTTGTTTAAAATTTCAAAATCTGTAGCCAAATACTCTAGCAGACTTGGGCCTTTCAGGATTTCTTCCATATCCTCAAACTTAGAATGGTCCATTCTTTATTGCATGAGGAGAGAATGATAGTCTTCTTGATTGTATAATGAGCCTTTACCATCCCAAAATGATGGAAGGCATTTGACGAACAAATCTTCAAAAGCGTCTTTAAACTCCTGTATGTTGGATTCCATTTGCACAGCTTTGTTCCAGACTGATCTGAGTAAGTTATTCTTAGCAATGATCCTCCTAGATGAAATGATCAATGAGGTCCTATCTTTCACACCAATGGTTTGAAGTTCAGTAGTTGGTACAAAATTCAGTAAATCAATAGCATTTTGGGCCTATTCCGAGGGTTTCTTTGCTAATATTTCATTTACAACAACGCATTTGTTTCGAGATGTAACAACCATGTTATCTTTGTCATCGATAAAATTTAGATAAACCCTGAATTTAGCAACCTCCACAGCAATAGCATCCCAAATTACATGTTTGGTTCCCTGCAATAACATCTTGCCCTTTAACTTGGTTTTAAGCTTGTTCACTCTCTCTTGCAAATGTTGATTTTCTCTGTGGATTTGAGATATCTTTTCATCCTTTACTTTCATTTCCTTCTTCAACTTTTCCATGTTCTCTTTGAGATTCTTGATCTCTCCTGTTTTTAAGCTTACCTGGGACATAGCTTGGACTAACCCATTGGTGCTTGATCCAACCTCTGTATTTGCATGTATAATGACTTCCATGTCTGATGTTGTTGCCTGCGCTAGTGACCAATGCTCTTTCTCTTTCTCCAATTGCAACAGTTTATCCTTGTAATCGAGTGCCTCTTGTCTGAATATTTATTTCTCATGTTCCAATGCAGTCAATTCTGCTGTCTGTGGATGATTTGTAGGTGACATCTTCAGCTTTTTCTTTAGACTTTATATCATCTTGTCCTTTTCATCCAAAGAATATTTCAACCCCTGGGGACCTTCAAACTCTAGTTTGTTCACCTGTGTCATCCAGGCTTTGCTAGACACTTTTTCCTATTTCAATTGTCCATCTAGTTTTTATGTGTATGTCGTTAACCTTGCAACTTTTAATGCCAAGCTCAGATAATCAGAATATAACATGTCACTGGCATTCCTATGAAATTTTACCTTGTCGGGGGCAACAATGTTTTCATAGTGCATTTTTATCTCGGAGACCTTATCATCATCAACCACTGCAATGTTAAATGTCTTTTTCTCCACATCCCTGACTGAGAGTAATGAAGCCTTATGCTGAGAATTCCTTTCTACTTTAGGTAAAAGATCTCTTATTTCACTGTTTGCCATACTTCCTTTCATATCATACTAATTCATTAAATCTCCCTTGGACTGATACACTTCCCCATGTGTCTAGCCAAATATGTATTTTCTGTTGCTGAAGACCTTTGTGCCACTTTCATTTTGTGGCTTGTTTTCTGTACCGGTTTCTTCATTCTTGGTTGTAGCCTCTACCATTTCCATGCATATTTTCCCTTTGAGCTCTTCTTCTTCCAGGTTAACCACTTGAGATGATGATGTGATTTTCATCCTTTTGAGAGTGTCTTGTTGGCTACTGGTATCTAGTGCTTATGAACTGCTCCTCTTATTGTAAACACTCATTTTAGGAGCTTTCATAACCAACTTAGGGGAAGGTTTCCGTGATGGGCTTGGCTGAGGAGCTGGTTCTGTTTGATCTTTCTATATGGTGACCTCCATTTCCGCACAGGTCTCTAGATTGGTCAACTCATCAAATCCTTTGACATGTTCATGTTCATAGGGACCTTGTCTACTGGCCAATCTTCTCCTTGATATGATCTGATGGGGATCATATCTTCTCCCTTGCAACTATGTGAAACCAAATTCACTGAGATTGGATTTAATATAGGGAAAACATGACTTACTCTTCACCATGAAGGGACCTACCACGAAAGGAAATTTCAGATTAGAATCCTTGTGTGATTTCAGAAAATGTTCAATCTCTGAGATAATTCTTTGTCTTATGAATTCCAAAGAGAATATCCCGGGTGTCAAAAAAATTGGTAAAATATAAGGTCCTCTCTGGTATCCATATACCCAAATCACAGTATATTGTGTGAACAACACCCAATATCCTACCAAGCTTTATGGATTTGGCTGTAGTGAGATTTTCATCTCTTCCAGAACTCTCGGTAGATCTGAACCAAAAATGAGATTGTATACCCTGGACATAATTTTGTTGATGAAGATGAGCATGGTGATCCTTTTGCACTCGGTTGAAATAAAAGCCATCTCAGGAAATTCGGTTTTGTTGAACTCCAGAAACATCCTCAGCAAGTGAGTGTAGTATCTGAAGTGTCTCAACGAGCTAAATTTGACTAGTTGTTGATGTATATTCTCTACAATAAATTCGTCAAAACTAACATGGATTGACTGAACAGACATAAAACAAACCAACAGGAAACCTAACATGACTTCTACCACAAACTTGTCATTGTCTAACCCTAAAATTTGACTTAGCAGGGAAAAATTCCACTGGACTTTGAAAATCACGACACTTACACGGGTAGGTAACGAAAAACTCTCTGAATGATGTTTAGGCTTGACTATAGTCTACAAAAATAAGGTTTTAACTTCGGGTGGACACTCTCTATAAATTGTTATCATTCTCTGTTCCTCGAAGGGCTATGACACTGTGGGGGAGGTGTTAGGTACACTAGGAGCATGCCAAAGTGATGGTCTGTCTACTTTACATAGAACTTTAGATCCTAATTTATTTAAAATGACTCTTTCTCCCTGAGAATATTGCTCTGCACACCAACTTACAAATTTGTGGAATGGAAATATTGTTTCTACGACATAAGGGATTATGGATGCTTGAGCCACTTCAAGGAAAGGTATGCACATTCCAACATTGTCCAACAAATTTGATCTAGACACAGAAATGGGTGAGATTGTTATCTCTGTGTCAAAAACATCAAAATCTCTGTCAATTGGGGCTTCCTCCCTGGAGGATATCTCTTGTTCATTCACAGATAAAATGACAGGATTGGCAACCATGGTGAAGAATACCTGTCAAGCAACGAAAAACGCGAGTTTGGTTCGGTTTTGAGCTTTGAAATGCGACTGGAAGCTTTGCACCAAGTTTTCGAACATTCAAAGGCTTCGAATTATCATAGAATAATGTCGGGGGTTCCTCCTTTTATAGGTATCTATTGTCATTAGGGGTTGGAGAAAACGGTTTCAAGTGAACCGCTTTTCGCCCCAACGTATCTTTGAGGGTGCCATGTGTCCATGATTTAAACCATGGTAGTTTTCCCTCGCCCACCCTCTATTTATTAATCTTCGTTCTATTTCAATCATTGATATAAAATTCAACTGTTGATCTAGGCTACTTTAGGATCTGTGGTCCACATTGGCCTGGAGGCTTCGACATTGGGGGGTTGGAGGAAGTGGTATTAATCACACTGCTTTTTCCCCCGATGTAGCTCTACGGGCACCACGTGTCCCATAATAAAACCACGACTGCTTTCCTTGGCATGCCCTTGATCACTTAAACTTCACATTAGTTAAATCTCCGATACATGCCTCAGCCGTTGATCCGGGCTACTTTCATGATCGACAGTTCGCCGAGTCTTGGTCTTTACATCTCCTCTATTTTGTTCGTATGTCGCCAGATATAGCAGGGCCCTCTGATATATCATACCTCTATGGTGATATAACCCTTCACTAAGCTCTTTAAGCTCGAATGCCAACTAAAAAATATTATGGTGATAACATGTTGGATCAACCACAATCGTAGATCTTTGGAGCTATGAGATCTGATGATCTAGGTCAATTGCAGGATTGGAACTAGAGAGTCATTTAATTCTCCTTCCGATCTCTGCAATTTATCCCTGCCGTTGATCTGGATTACGGATCGACAATCACGATCCTCCAATGGTCCTCAATCCCATGGTCACTCATATGACCAATTTTCGTTATATTTATATGATCAACATGATCAACCTCTTGATCCGACGACTGCTGAGTCTTCTCACTCTGATCGGATGGCTGTTGAGGTTTTCACTCTGAGCTTACTCTTTTCCTTCCGAGCTTTAATAATTGTTTGTGCATTCTTTTATGCACTGATAGTCAATCGCTAACTCTCCTGAGCTTTGATCATAGGAACATTGTTGATTCAATCGTTATCAACAATAATCAAGAATTCGCTAATTCTTCTAAGCTTTGATCATAGGAAGATTGTTGATCCTATCGTGATCAACAATAATAACGAACTGCTTCCGTACTCCATTTTCCTCCTGAGCATTAATCTCTGCATACTATTTGCTCCTCCTCCTTAGCTTGCACTTTCGATCTCTGCATATTGTTTGACATTCACTGCTAAATGATATATTGTTGACATCAATGATAACTCATCATAACAACAAATCATCTCATCGTAATGACATCGACTATTGACATCAATGACAACATATCAATGAAAATATGTCCAACAATATCCCCCTTTGTCATTGAGGGCAACATACTAACTTCATACACAAACTCCCCTTGTGATGATGATTTTGTCTATGAGTTTCTCTATGAAGTTACTCTCCCCTTTTGACATCAATGGCAAAGGGTTGCTCCCCTTATAATCAACATCTGTTTGTTTGCATGTTGTTGGCTAGAATATGAACTTAGGTAAATCCCCTTGGAATCATGTTCTGCCTGCAATAATTAAATGACTCCCCCTGTCAATATTCTCTCTCTTTTCTTTTGACTAGTCTCCCCCTTTGTTTTTGAAAGGGTAGCTCTTCCTAACAAGGTCGCTTCCCCTGTTAATTTACTAATTTATTATCTTAGTTTATTGGGATTTTTGAGTTTAAATAATTAGTCTTCTTGATACAATTTTTTGTAGTGATCGAGTCTTTTCAAAACTTAATCTAATTACATTCTTATTTAATAACCAAAATACTCCTCTTGAGTTTTTACTGACTTCCCTTTGTCAAATAGAACAAGAGTATGAATGTTACTGATATTTTTGATCTGCTTCTTATTACTCTTTGATATTTCATAGGAATATCAATTGAGGAATTATACCAATTGATTTAAATGCCAATTTTGTTATCAACTAATCTTTGTTGAATGGTACTTCTTGAACTTCTCTTCTACCTTTATTTCTTCTTCTTCTTGTATTCTACAACTAACCTTACCAATGATTTTTCTTTTGACCACTAATCTATAGATAGTCAAGATTTTCCATATGTTAATTTATAAACTCTTTGGCATAATTCTTTGATTTTGTAAAAACCAAGTTAAACTTTTTTTTTTCTAACAAATTATGACATCATCAGAATTTGATATTGTCCCATATTTGTCTATAGGTATTTCCTTTTCTTGAGATTGATTTATCTCACATTGAATTTCACATTCTTTATTAGGACTTTACCCATCATGTTCTTATTATTAGTTTCTTCATTTTCAGGTGTAATACCATCTTTCTTGCTTTCTCCTTCAGATTTTCTTCTCCATATATTTCTGTGAGATATTATGTTTTTTGGAACTTCTCTTTCTAATTGTGTTTTTGGAGATTTATCATCTCCTTTCTTCTTCCAAATTTTATTAGGATTTGTCATTTTCTTGAATGACTTATTCAAATATTGACTTTTTGTATTCTTGCAGTTTTGGGATTTGTGCCCAAACTTATCACAGTTGTAACATCTCACTGTATGACAAAATTTTGCTGTGTGCCCAACAAAATTACATCTCCAACATATAATTGTGGTTTTGGATTTTCTTGTATATCCTTTCTCTAGTTTCTTGTAGTCCATTTCTTTATGTGCAAAGCTATGACAAGAAAAGCAATAGCAATTGAAGGGGTTTCCATTCTTTATTTTATTTTGGCTTGAAGGATCTGTCATTTGATTTTCTTCTTCATTTTTACTTCTATAGCTGTCTTCTTTCTTATTGTATCTAAGGCCAGTTTTTTCATCAGTTGATCTATGTCTCTTCCAAATCTTATCTAGGATAGCTGAGCTATTATGGAAATTGGCAATCTTGTTTGTCTTTTCATTCATCTTTCTGAGTTTGATTATTTTTAACTTCAACATGTGACATAATTCTTCCTTTTTAGTCAACTGAATCTTCAGGGCTTCTTCCACTTCTTTAGCACATTCAAGTTGAGTCTTTAGATTTATGAAAATTTATTCTGTCTCATCCAATACTTCTTTTCATTTAACAGTTTTGTCATATATCTTCAATTCTTCCATATCTTTTGTTAGATCAAAAAATTTAGTTTTCAATACTTTGATTTCTTCCTCGTATTCTAGCTGAATACTTTTGAGGTTGATGTTTATTAATTCAAACATATGACATGATTCTTCCTTTTTGGTTATTTAGATCTTCTGGGCTTCTTCCCTTTTCTTAGCTTCTTTAATTTGAGTTATTAGATCTGCATTAGTGCTTTCATTTATCTTTTTGGAATTGATGATTTCCAATTCCAACATGTGGTAATAATTTTCTTTCCTTGTTAACTGGATTTTTAGGTCTTCTTTACTTTCTTTAATTTCCTCAAGTTGAGTGTTTGACTTCTCAATCTCCTTTCTAAGTTTCACAACTTCTGCTTCCATCTTATGACACGATTCTTCTTTTCCCTGACTAATTTCATTCTTCAATTTGTCAATCTCCTCTTCTTTTTCTTCTAACTGAACTCTCTGTTCAAAATTTTCATGGTTAGAATGATCTAAATTTTGAAGTAGTATCATATCTTTCTGTTGGAGTTTATCCAAATCTTCTAGAGTGCACAAGGTTGTTTACTCAAGACTATCAAGAGCCTCCACAGGAGCTTTAATATTCATATAATTTCCTGGTTCCAAACGAATCTCTTCTATAACAGCTGCAACATCAGTTTTAAGATAATGTAATTTTTCTTTAATGAAAACTGAGGTATTCCTCAATTCCTTGATGAGGTCGTCTTCTTCACTATTGACTAAGATCAAATCCTATATTTCATTAAGATTAGAAGTCTTTTTCTCCGAACTATTTTCTTCATTCTGATTGAAATTTTCTTTTTCTTTATCTTCTTCATCATCTTGATAATAACTCTCTTCTTCTAAGTTTTGTTCTTCACTCTGATAAGAATCTTGTTCATTAGTCTTGTTCCTCGCTTTGATTGGATTTATCTTCTTCTTGTGTTTCATTATGATAACTATTTTCTAGTTGAAGCCATAATTCTTTGGCAGATTTGTAGTGCTTCATCTTTTCTTTGACTTGGTCTAACAATCCATTCTGAATTGTTTTTAAGGATACTAAATTGTTTCTCTTTTCTTCCTTTGTAGTTTTGGATTTTCTCTTTGAAGTATTTAAGTGCCAGGTCTTACTTACTACGGAATATCAAACTCCATATCCTCTTAACTTCATATATCTTTTCATATTTTCCCTCCATGATAAATAAATCGCTCCATTAAATAAGGGAGCTTCATTTGTGGAGATATCAATCTGTCCACCCATTTCTTCTAGATCTACCTTCAGTTTTTAAACTGTGCTAAAGGAAACCACTCTGATACCAATTTTTGAAATGGGTACTTGACACTGAGATGTGAGGAATGTGAATCAATGTCACAAAACTTATTGACACATTTTCCACTTTTCACAAATTAACTGAACAACAAATATTCATTTCATTTTCTCAATCAATATATGTAAAACAATAAATACTTTATTTATTAAATAACTTGAATGAATACATAATATTAATCTTTGAATATCATCTTCATACAATTAGAAGAGTCACATCTCTTTGTTACAAGACCCAGCTTGTAGTTCTCAGATCCAACTGAGAAATACAGAATCCAATCCTCATAACAAGTCCTAACTTGTTGATCTCAGATCCAACTGATATGTGAGGAATCCAATCCTAATACAAGACCCATCTTGTAAACAGGCACCAACATCATAGAATGAACTTTCATTCAATCCATTATATATAAATATATGTACTTCAACAAATTCAACTACACCTTCTTCTTATAATTCCCTTTTGTTTATATAGTTTTCCAACTGATGTGAATTTGAATCATTGTGTCTTTTGATATTTGAACCATTGTACCTTTTCATTTAAAATGATAATCTTAAACCTTAGTTAATATCATTTTCCTTTTTATTCTTTATTCAT
>ML791950.1:490221-506527 GCA_009831015.1 Picea engelmannii
TATACTTCAACAAATTCAACTACACATTCTTCTTATAATTCCCTTTTGTTTATATAGTTTTCCAACTGATGTGAATTTGAATCATTGTGTCTTTTGATATTTGAACCATTGTACCTTTTCATTTAAAATGATAATCTTAAACCTTAGTTAATATCATTTTCCTTTTTATTTTTTATTCATGTTTTCATGATTTAACTCTCTTTTAATTAGGACCGTGTATCAGTTCATTTGTCCTCATGAGTTGATAATAGACATGGATCAACTCATTAGATCGTACTCATGCTTCTGCTGTATTCTCGTTTCACCAACAGATCATATTCTATCTTTTAACGATTCTCTATATTGTTCTAGTGTAGCTCAGTGTCATATGAAACCTGTATGAGGTGCTTCCTTCAACCCATATGATCACAGTCGTAGAACCACATGCTTATCAATTTAAGCATTGTATTATCTTTTGCATTTATTTCATATTTCATATGATCAACGATGGTGACCAGACGCTAGGCGAAACTAGTGCTTGAGCTCTTATCAAATCAATGGTCACAAATATTCTGATGAGATGGACGACTGATAGAAATTCACACTTCAGAACTTTGAGTTTTCAACTTTTCAAAACTTCTGAATCTAGATCAGACAGTTTATTTCACGGAACTAGATCAACAGTCAGCTTTGATCCTTACACTCATCTTTTCACTGCTAAATATGACGACTAGGACTTAATCAAGAATTGATATGGATGGCCACCATTTAATCCAGGTCTTTGGACTTCGAAGATTTCAGATCTCAACCCATTCTTTCCTCCGGAGTGGTCACTTGCTATGGTAAGTCATAATACGGTGGAGACCGCTTGCTACCAGTTAACATTTCATATTACACTATCCTTCCATTGTAGTAGATCGACGAATGAGAATGCTCCCAAAGTGATCTTCAGATCAGACGTCTCATGTCCACTTCGGGTCTTCGGCATTCGGGACTTTAGGACTTTGGGTGAGTGCTGGTGGTAAATCTCCTGAAGCAAAACTCTTGGAGCGACGTAACTTACTTGCATCACTTGATGATGTGTCACAAGATGAGCAGTTTCCATGTGTCACTCAGATTCGTGACTTGCACGTACCTGAAATGCTGATTTCAATTTGACACTTGTTGTTCTCTGACTGTGCCATGTGTCCTTGCTGACGTATACTGCTGACGTGGTCTTCCATAGTTTCTTGCTGAGGTCGACATAGATCTCCCAATGTGACACATGTTCATCTCCTTGATCTAACGGTCAGGATAATATCCGAAGGGTATCTCAGATCGATGGCTGAGAGCGACTTCAGACCTTCCTCCTTTGGGACTTTTGACATTCGTTCGTGATAAAACTCACGAAGCAATTCTCCCATAGTGACATAACTTTCTTACATCACTTATTGACATGGCACGAGCCAATTTCCTCTTGACACATGCCATCATCCGATTATTCCATGTGTGTTTGCCGACGTGGTCTGCCACATGTCTTTTGGTTTCATGGTCTTCTGACGTGGTATGCTATGTGTCCTTGCTCACATGGTCTACCACATGTCCTTGTTGACTTGGTCTGCTAACCAACAACCCTGATCCAATGGTCCTCATTATGTCCTCCAAATCCGACGGTCCTTATGCACTTCAGTTTTTTGGGCTTCTGGTATTTCAAATCTTAAAGTTCTCGAAGCGTAACCTTCTCACATATTTAGACCCGAAGTGAAGGATGTTCATTCGATATGGATCTTGTATCGATGACTCGATATTTTTGCTGTGCTTATCTTCTAGCTCATCCTATCCTTCCACTTTAACACGATCCAATGACTGATGAGTGTTCGATTTAGATCCGAAGGTCGACAGGTATTCAGATGATCAAATTCTCAACCCTTTCAGCTTATCCTATCCTTCCACTAAAAAGTGATCCAATGGTTGTGAATACACTCGAAGCAGATCCATGATCACGGATGATTGCAGAACCACAACTTGTGAATGATTTAACTTGTCACCCAAACTCTACAATTTGTCCCTGTCGTTGATCTGGCGATTGCGCATCAACGGTCTCGATTTAATATGGCTTAATCTCATCATTTGTTGGATCAACCACAGTCATATATCTTTGGAGCTATGAGATCTGATGATCTAGGTCAATTACGGGATTGGAAATAATGAGTCATTTAATTCTCCTTCCGATCTCCGCAATTTATCCCTGTCGTTGATCTGGCTTGCAGATAGATGGTCACGATCCTCTAATGGTCCTCAAGCCCACAGTCACTCATATGACCAATGTCCGTTATATTTAGATGATCAACACGGTCAACCTCTTGATCGGACTTCTATCGAGTCTTCTCACTCTGATCAGATGGATGCTGAGGATTTTCACTTTGAGCTTACACTTTTCCTTCCGAGCTTTAATAACTGTTTGTGCATTCTTTTATCCACTGATAGCCAGTCGCTAATTCTCTTGAGCTTTGATCATAGGAACATTGTTGATTCAATCGTGATCAACAATAATCACAGATTTTCTATTTCTCTTGAGCTTTGATCATAGGAACATTGTTGATCCTATCGTGATCAACAATAATCAAGAATTGCTTCTGTACTGCGTTTTCCTTGCTGAGCATTAATCTCTGCATACTGTTCACTCCTCCTCCTGAGCTTATGCTTTCGATCTCTGCATATTGTTTGACATTCACTTTTGACTGATATACTGTTGAAATCAATGACAATTCATCATAACAACAAATCATCACATCATAATGACATCGACTGTTGACATCAATGAAAACATATCAATGACAATATGTCCAACAATCTCCCCCTTTGTCATTGAGGGAAGCATACTAACTTCATACACAAGATCCCCCTGTGATCATGATTTTTTCTATGAATTTATCTATGAAGTTACTCTCCCCCTTTGACATAAATGGACAAGGGTTTATCCCCTTATAATCAACATCTGTTTGTCTGCATGTTGTTGGCCAGAATATGAACTTAGGTAACTCCCATTGGAATCATGTTATGCCTGCAATAATTAAATGACCCTATCAATATGCTCTCTCTTTGCTTCTAACTAGTCTCCCCCTTTGTTTCTTAAAGGGTATCTCTTCCTAACAAGGTCTCTTCCCCTATTAATTTACTAATTTCTTATCTTAGTTTATTGGGATTTTTGAGTTTAAATAAGTAGTCTTCTTGATACAAATTTTTGTAGTGATAGAGTATTTTCAAAACTTAATCTAATTACATTCTTATTTAATAACCAAAATACTCATCTTGAGTTTTTACTGACTTCCCTTTGTCAAATAGAACAAGAGTACGAATCTTACTAATATTTTTGATCTGCTTCTTACTACTCTTTGATATTTCATAGGAATATCAATTGAGGAATTATACCAATTGATTTAAATGCCAATTTTGTTATCAATTGATCTTTGTTGAATGATACTTCTTGAACTTCTCTGCTACCTTTATTTCTTCTTCTTCTTGTATTCTACAACTAACCCTACCAATGATTTTTCTTTCGACCACTAATCTATAGATAGTCAAGATTTTCCATATGTTAATTTAGAAACTCTTTGGCATAATTCTTTGATTTTGTAAAAACCAAGTTAAACATTTTTTTTTCTTTCTTTCTTTTGCTAACAAATTATGACATCATCATAATTTGATATTGTCCCATATTCTTCTATAAGTATTTCCTTTTCTTGAGATTTATTTATCTCATATTGATTTTCACATTCTTTATTAGGACTTTTACCCATCATGTTCTTATTATTAGTTTCTTCATTTTCAGGTGTAATAACATCTTTCTTGCTTTCTCCTTCAGATTTTCTTCTCCATATATATCTGTGAGATATTATGCTTTTTGTAACTTCTCTTTCTAATTGTGTTTTTGGAGATTTATCATCTCCTTTATTCTTGCAACTTTTATTAGGATTTGTCATTTTCTTGAATGACTTATTCAAATATTGACTTTTTGTATTCTTGCAGTTTTGGGATTTGTGCCCAAACTTATCACAGTTGTAACATCTCATTGTATGACAAAATTTTGCTGTGTGCCCAATAAAATTACATTGGCAACATCTAATTGAGGTTTTGGATTTTCTTGTATATCCTTTCTCTAGTTTCTTGCAGTCCATTTCTTTATGTCCAAAGCTATGACAAGAAAACCAATAGCCATTGAAGGTGTTTCCATTCTTTATTTTATTTTGGCTTGAAGGATCTGTCATTTGATTTTCTTCTTCCTTTTTACTTCTATAGATGTCTTCTTTCTTATTGTATCCAAGTCCAGTTTTGTCATCTGTTGATCTATGTCTTTTCCAAATCATATCTAGGATAGCTGTGCTATTCTGGAAATTGACAATCTTGTTTGTCTTTTCATTCATCTTTCTGAGGTTGATTATTTCTAACTTCAACATGTGACGTAATTCTTCCTTTTTAGTCAACTGAATCTTTGGGGATTCTTCCACTTCTTTAGCATGTTCAAGTTGAGTCTTTAGATTTATGACAATTTCTTCTGATTTCAATTTGACACTTGTTGTTCTCTAACTGTGCCACGTGTCCTTGCTGACGTAGACTGCTGACATGGTCTGCCAGAGTTTCTTGTTGATGTCGACGTATTTCTCCTGATGTGACACATGTTCATATCCTTAATCTAACGGTCAGGATAGTATCCGAAGGGTATCTCAGATCGACGGCTGAGAGCGACTTCAGACCTTCGTCCTTTGGGACTTTTGACACTCGTTCATTATAAAACTCCTGAAGAAATTTTCCCAGAGTGACGTAACTTGCTTACGTCACTTGTTTCCATGGAACAAGCCAATTTTCTCATGACACATGTCATCATCCAATTATTCCATGTGTGTTTGCTGACATGGTCTACTGACATGGTCTGCCACATGTATTTTGCTGTCGTGGTCTTCTGACATGGTCTGCGACATGTCCTTGCTGACGTGGTCTTCCACACGTCCTTGATGATGTGGTCTACTAACCAACAACCCCGATCTAACGGTCCTCGTTATGTCCTCCAAATCCAACGGTCCTTCAACACTTCAGATTTTCGAGCTTCAGGTATTTCAAATCTCAAAGTTCCTGGAGCATAACCTCCTCACATATTTAGACCCAAAGTGAAGGATGTTCATTCAATATGGATCTTGGATCGATGGCTCAATATTTCATCTTTTCTTCTCTTCTATCTTATCCTGTCCTTCCACTTTAACACGATCCGACGGTTGACAAGAGTTTGGGTTAGATCCGACGGTCGACGGGTATTCAAATGATCAAATTCTCAACCCTTTCAACTTATCTTGTCCTTCCACTAAAAATTGATCCAACGACCATGAAGACACTCGAAGAAGATCCATGATCATGGATTATTACAGAACCACAACTTGCTAGTGATTTAACTCATCACCCAAACTCTGCAATTTGTCCATGTCGTTGATCTGGCGATTGCGCATCAACGATCTCGATTTAATCTGGTTTAATCTCATCATTTGTTGGATCAACCACAGTCGTAGATATTTGAAGCTATGAGATCTGACGATCTAGGTCAATTTTAGGATTGGAACTAGCGATTCGTTTAATTCTCATTCAGATCTCCGCAATTTATCCCTGTCGTTGATCTCGCTTACAGATCGACGGTCATGATCCTCCAATGGTCCTCAAGCCCATGGTCACTCGTATGACCGATGTCTGTTATATTTAGACGATCAACATGGTCAACCTCTTGATCGGATGGTTGCTGAGTCTTCTCACTCTGATCAGGCGACTGCTGAGGATTTTCACTCTGAGCTTACGCTTTTCCTTCCGAGCTTTAATAACTGTTTGTGCATTCTTTTATGCACTAATAGTCAGTCACTAATTCTCCTGAGCTTTGATCATAGGAACATTTTTTATTCAATTGTGATCAACAATAATCATGAATTCTCTAATTCTCTTGAGCTTTGATCATAGGAACATTGTTGATCCTATCGTGATCAACAATAATCACAAATTGCTTTTGTACCACGTTTTCCCTACTGAGCATTAATCTTTGCATAATGTTCGCTCCTCCTCCTGAGCTTACGCTTTCAATCTCTGCATATTGTTTGACATTCACTGCTCACTGATATAATATTGACATCAATGAGAATTCATCATAACAACAAATCATCACATCATAATGACATCGAATGTTGACATCAATGACAATATGTCCAACATTATATTGTTGGATGATTGCTTTTTATGGTTGCTGATTATTCCTTTTGATCTAATGATTTTAAATGTCTTCATGATGCTTATTGACCTATGATGTTTTGTTGACATTTGTTTCAACTATTCGCTGATTTTGAAGTGTTTGATGATATTATGTAGTTCCAAGGTATGTTGTTCTATTGCATGTCCCATATGAGGTTGTGTCTAATTGTTTGTTGATTAACTAATTCAAATTATGCATCCTCTTGCTGACATGTTATGCTTCATGACTTCATACTTATGCTCTCGCATATGGATTCTACTCTTATGCTTTGAATTATCTTATGTAGTCTTAGGACACTCATATACAATCACCATATTATTGTTCAATAAAAATAACAGTCTCTCATAAGTTGGTTTAAAGGTAGGGAATATATTGTTTATTGTATTATCTAGTCTTCCTTGATTCCATGGCTGATCTCATTCTTTTGTTTTGCAGGAGAAGGTTTGTAAGGACACTTTGTTAACATAGCCTCTCCATCCTTGAGAGGCCTATGGGGAAATATGTTCATACTTTTCTATAATATTCACTTTGATCCTTACCGAGCTTCCCCTTTTCTTATCTCCCTGAGGTCCTAAGCTTCTAAGGCTGTTGGATCCACCTTAAATACAAACCTGTCCCCGAGCCTCTTTGGATTGATCTCTATCAGATTCTTCTTTTGGACTTCCCTCTCTCCTGAAACCTAGGCCCAAGGACTATCGGGTTTTTCTCCTTCCTTTCCTCTATTATTTCCTCTAACCAAATCTCACCTTTTCTTCCCACTCCCACGTGGCATCCATGCGACTCACACTCTCATGTTTCATCTGATGTGGTGCTAACACTAATGTGGTGCCCACCACCTATCCTCATCATAGTTGGGATTTGTCCTGACTCTTATTCCCATCCTTTCAATCATGTACTCTGACAATGATGTCAGAGCTTCATCTTCCTTAGAATTCACAGTCTTCACTGTCAGAGTCCTTCTCCATCGGAGTACATCTACTCCTACTATCACAACTCACTCTGGGACCCTCCCTCGATGAATGGTTGGGATTACATCTCACTCGTTATTCAATTGATGACCTTCATTCATTCTTAGAGTGGATGGACTTATGGATACAATACCCATAGTACATAGTTTTCTTTCTATTTATGAGTTAGAAAATGTTCCTTCACTACCTCAAATTGAATCCTTGTATTCTTCTTTCACATAAGAATGTTGTTCACAGCTAAATTCTTTAAAGAATTACGCGAGATATTTTCCTTCCAAGCAACCAACATCGAAACCATAGGCCTATTACTTTGCAAAGTTTCACAAGATTAAACCTCAGGAAGATTGCCAAAGTGAAACTCTCCCAAGCTATCGATATTTTCCCTGAATGAACGGTCAGATATTTTTCGTGCAACAATATTCAGGTTATAACTTTGGATGGTCGGAGTTAACACTCTGAATGGTCTCATTTGGACTCCAAATGAATTTTAATAATGACCATTGATCGTCATTGAAAGGACGATCTAGATATTTCACGTGAAAAATAGAGCTATGAGGGAATATTCCTCGATACCTCTTGTCAATACCTTGGAACTTCACAATTTTTCTGGATGCCGAATAATTAGCTTCGTATATGTCATCACTTTTTTTGGGATTTAACCTTTAGCATGAAAATCGAAGAAGGAATATTCTTATATTATTTTCTTTGATACCTTTGCACTAGGCATTGAAACAAGTTGTGAATATTCTTCGATACCCATTGTCGATACCATGAAACTTCACAAATTTCCTAGACGTTGAATAATCAACTCTGAATGTGCATCATCACCTCTTTTTCTGGATTTCACGTTCGACACCAAAATTGAAGAAAGAATATTCTTCGATTATTTTCTTTGATCCCTTTTCATTGACACATTAAACCAACCTATGGAATAGCTCCCTGATGGACGATCTAGATTTATCCAGATATGTTGAATGACTAGATCTTGCTCTCGGAGTTAATACGCTGGGATAGGAATTGAACAGGAGATAAGAAGACTTCGATGGGAATATCCAAACTCACACTCTACCATTTTTGAGGTATGAAAGAAAAATTAATAGAACCGTTGATCTAGTGGGTTTTCCCTTTTGCAAGTTCGATAATTAATGGTCCAGATTAACCCACGGGCCTGGTCAATGGCTGTTGAGTGAGAAATTTTAAACAACCATATATTTTGCTACAATTGTCGGAAGAAGGCTCGTAATACCTCATTGGAAAGGTATCAGATAGAGGAACGCATTGATGTAGGTATTCAGGCTAGACGGTCGACAGAAAATGATGAAAAATTTAGAAAACAGAGACCCACGGATTTGGGGGGAAATTGGCTATACCAACTTCAGGAAGCCATATCTGGAGCTACGAGTGACGAAATTAGGCATAGGAGGGCTCGATGGAAATATGGAAGAGTGAAGTATAGGTCGGGATAGGAATTGGTAGCATATTGAAAGTAGAAATGGCCCAAAAATATAAAACACAGGTGTAATCCAAATTCAGATGAAAAACCAGGTATGCTGAGTTCAAATCGTCATATCTTGAGCTGCAACAAACGAAATCGAGCCATAAATATCTTAACAGAAAGATATGATAGAGGAGAATAAGACACAATGATCACATTTTGTATCTCGAAACCATAAACATCTAGGAAATTCTGAAAAACAAAAGATAATGTGAATGGACAAAGGCAAGGAGTGTTTTTAAATAGATATCATTTGTAAATTTTCTGAGGACAAAAATCATGACTCATGAGTATGTTCAATTTCTCTGTGTAATGCTTACATGTGTCCATTTTCGATATGAGATAAGAGAAACAAAAGGAAAATGAAACGAACAATGATGAGAACTGAAGGGTCTCTCTCTTGCCTTATAAAAAAGAACCCATGGCATAGAGAGAGGACTTTTTCCCTTTGTAACAAAGGATGGTACTATTAATTCTAAGGAATAAAGAGCAGGAGGCATTTTAGAAATAGGTGGATTTGATGGAAGTAGTAGAGACTACTCTTGATGCATTTATATTTTCTTGAGTAGATAGGATTCTGTGGTATGGATTTTTTCTGCACTCTATTTTGTTTACTCAGGAAGTCACATGTTTCTTCATGATGATAGAAATGATGTTATAAATGTATTGTTCAACTATTTGTCTGTGCATATGCAACATTATTGATTTCATTTACCATTATAATACATGAACTATATCTAGTTCTGTTGGTTATCTTTATCTATACTCATTCTATACGTTTTTCACCCGAGATAGGTTAGAAGTAGTTAGACTAGATTAGTTTTCTTTAGTTATATTAGTATTAGAATTAGTTAGAACTCTTTTGGGGGTAATTCATTGTCTTTCCCATTTTTATTCTTTTAATTCTGAGCGGAAGTGAGGCCCATAAACTCACAAGAAACACTACTCCAAATGAGAGTAGGTCTGATTGGGACCTACCATTGGGCATTTTCCCTCATCTGATTGAACGAGTCATTCTGGCCCATCAAAAGATGGTTATCAATCTTACCTTCCACTTCAATCATGGGGAATTGATATTCAAATTTCTTGTTTTCCAAAGCTACATAAATCCTTGGCATGTCTCCTCCCATGTATTCCACTGTTTCAACTTCCTAAATGTTGTGGACAATCCTCATTCTTTATCCTTTGTGAGGGCGGTCCCTATATAAATGATTTCCCTCACATCCCCAACATTGTATAGGTTGTTGCCTTGGCATTTTCCCAGATGAATATGCAGTCTTGTGTTCATTTTGGGTTGATTGACCTTGCTGATTTTCTTGGGAGCTCTTCTTGAAAAGGGTGGCTTAAAACCTTTTTTCCTTTGATCCTTTTTACCCTTCATCTTTTTCGTTCCAAGATTTTTAGAAAATTGGCCTTCCTCTACTTTTCTCATAAATACGCCTTGCTCTCCTTATGAATTTCTCCAAGGTCTTCTGGTTATCATATTGAATCTTGTCACTATAGAAGGAGGGTAACCCACTTAGGAACCTCTGGATTTTGACATTCTCATATTTTATTGAGTCAACATATTTCAACAATTCAAAGAACCTTTTATCATATTCTTCCATTGTCATGCTTCCCAACTTGATTTCAAAGAAATMTTTCATCTCCCTTTCATAGTAATGCTCAGACAAATATTTCTCTTGGAAATATCCTTTGAAATTCCTCCATGAGATCCTCTTCTCATCAAGGTTCTTGGATTGATTAAGTTGATCCCACCACATGACTKCCTTTCCTTGCAAGTGGTAGGTGGAAATTATAGCTTCTAATCGGGAGGGGTATTCATGCAGTTGGAAATATTTCTTCATTTATAACAATTATGACTTGGCCTCTTCTCCCTTCCCATGCTCACCATTATAAGTAGGTAGCTTGATCTTCCTGAGCTCACCTTGCAAGATGTCTTCCTCATGCCTTCTCCTTCGCCTCCGAACATGATACACACTTGGGATGTTCCCTAGTCCTGAACTTCCATGATTTCTTATGGTGTATTTATTTTGAGAATTATGGTGCCTAATCATGCTTTTTGACTACCTATCATTTCCATGACCATCCCTTTTTCTTTGGGATCTAAATGCTAACATTTTCCTAGCACTAGTTTCTTTCTTGATGCCAAAGTCCTTATTGACTTGCTTATGCAACATATTTAAGCTCTGAAGTATCTCTTCACAAGTCTTCATAATCCTTTCATTATCATATCTATATCTCTGCACTTCCCTATGCATGATTCTCATAGTTACAGGCTCCTGCCTATCTATTATTCCATTTGAATTTGTCTCAACATTCCCCATGATGACATGAAAATATATGATCTCTTTCTCATGGATGTAAAATCTTTGAGCATATTCCATAACTCCAATCCTCATATAAGAACCAAAGTTTCTTTCATGTACCTCTAATTCTACAAGAATCCGCATGTAATAATTACTGTTAGAACATGCATAACATAAAAAATTTCATCCATTAGAATACATGTTATTTCTTCGTTAATTTATGAATGGAAAATTGCATCAATTCAAATTATTATTACTCATATTCATTCCTCCATGAAACAAATTTCCAATGATTGTACTCACACCTAATTCTGAGTTTTAAGCGAAAAGTTACAACATTTATAAATTGCAATTTCCACTATTTTACTACTATAGAAATCTCTTTATTAATTTATGGAAAATTTTGTTTCCCAAATCAAAATTATGGGTTGATTTTTGTCTTACATTCCTCAGGACCTTTCTAACAACTATTCATTTTCTCAAATATGAGCTCCGAGCTAAAATTAATGGTCCGAATAAGTTTAGGTTGTTTTTCCTAGTTTATCCATGTGTGCTACAAGTGTCTTATTTTTCTTTCTGCACATTTTCAGGTACCTATATGTGAAATATGGATCCATGAATGTTTTCTATGTTTCATAATATTTACATATACTACTCATTCTCCCCAAACGTATTTTTGAGCATGGATTTATGCCTTCCAGAAGTAATCTGGTGTCAAAATTTTACCCTTACTGTTTTGGCTGTAACTTTCTCATACGAGCTATGTTTTGCAAAAAAATTATCTCATTCGATAACTCTCTCCAAGTTCTAGTATTTCATATTTATAGATAGAGCGTACCTTTTTACATTTTGTTCTCACGGGTTTTTATTGGATAAAAACGTTGTTTAGGCCTTAAAAAATACCCCGTAAGTAAATGACCTTCAAAAACCACAAAATTTTGCATAAAATTGATTGTTTTACTATGTTAACAACCCTTAAATTTGAGTTCTTGATCTCAAATCGGATGAAATAAAAGTTGTTGATATGCACTCCATCGACCATTGGTGACTGACATTTCCCTTTGGCACACACACACTTTCCCCAATTTGACAACTCGATCGTCGACCATTGACCCAACTCCCTGATGACCGATTTGCACACCCTCCAAATGAGCCAACCCGAGTGTTGGTCGTCAACGATTTCTATCGGTGAATGGAACTTCTCACTAATCCATATGATTCCCTATCATCGACCCATTGAACATCAGTCATCCTCGTTGATTGTCGAAAACATTTCCTCAATTCGATCGACTCAATCGTCGACCATTGACTACTTCTGGGCTAACATGGAAAATGATGGCGTGGAATGCCACATAGATGATGACATCGCATGGCATATTATCCTGAGGTGTCTAATTGGCTAATGTGGAAAAACACATGGGTGTTCATGTGGTATGACACATGGATGTTGATGTGGCATGACACACCACCACCCTCTTTCCTCCATCGACCATCGACCGATTCTCTTGGGTGACTTGAACACCTCACTGAATTCAGTCAACGCCTAACCATCGACACATTGGCCCATCGCTAGTTTCCCTTGGTTGAAATTAAACTCTTCGTCAAATCGGCCGATGCTCGACCAATGACCCATCAGTTGTCAACGATTTTTGTTGGCAACTGAGAACACTTCACTGAATCCGGTCGATTCCCAACTGACGACCCATCGACCATAGACAATTTCCTTGGTGACCAAACCAAAATATTTTCCAATTCAGTTGACCCGACCATCAACAACCAACCATTTCTCTTGGCAAAATTAAACACTTAGAATTTTTTTCAACAAAAACCCAAGTGAATCCAGACCATCGATCTCTCACTCGAGATGATATTCGCCATCAGTTTTTTTCCAACCTCCTATTGAGAATTTTCTTTTTTCTTTTTGGGTACCACTTTGTCATTTTCTGAATGGAGTCAGTTGTGTAGGGATCAATGTTTTTTCTATTTGTTTTGTTTCTTCATCAATCACATTCATTTTGGTTTGAAGTTTGTCGAACAATTTGACATTTTTCTCTAAGTAAACATGGCATTAGACTAAGTTGCACTCAAATTAAAATTTATTTTATAAAGATCCATGAGCTGATCGATGATCCTAGCCTGCAAAAACGTTTTCTACAAATCATTGATTTATTGTCGGCATCGATGAAAACTGAAAGGTAAATCGTCAACATAGGCAACAACAATCACCGATCACCGATCGACAATATATCATCGACATCATTGGAAAGGGAGAAAGGGCACAAGAACATATGTCAAAAGGAAAATCACCGACGCCAAAAATAAAAGCTTCTCATGCCCAAGGGGTCAAGTCAACCGCCACGTTTTTTTCTGCGTAAATAGTCTGCATTGCTTGGTTATTATCCACGTAATCTTTTGATGTCCCCCGTGTCATATCTATACTTCCATGTCAGGACTTTACGATAGTTCGGGTCGACATCAAAACTTTTTCCTAGAGGCACCAATGAAACAATGTCAAAGATAATCCACCAACGCCGATGCACTCATTGACTACCGACTGATTTCTAGAACACTGACTTTTTGGTTTTAGATCGAATCTTCATCCACTGACGCCAACAATCCTGGTTGATATGCGCTATCCATTTAACGATCGTGCTTATCCCAGATACTTATCATACTAGTTCCATTGAAGTGAAAAGAACGCTCGAGTGATTTGAGGAGACACCTCTATCTAAGTGAAGGAAGAGGTTTTATGTTTGTTAGACAATTAAAAATTTCATGTAACCGATAACACGACGTCGCACACTGATCAAGTTTAAAATAAATTTTGAATTCATCGATGAACTCTAAAACTAACATGCTCCTATGCCACCAGCCTGCATTGCATTTAATCCTGGGCATGATGTGGATTCTGTTATGGATTGTATAGATCATATCTGTACTCCTAAATTTAAGACTCGATGCGACAAGGAAGGTATGTTTTAAATATGTTAAGTTTGTGCCCAATCATAGTATTCCATTTGAAAATCATTGATCTCCCAAGTAGATGAAGATGAAAGAGAGCGATCATCGAAGAGGTAACATGTCATTGTGCCACTTCAATATCCAGTAAGACCAGGTTATTTCTTGTGAGGAAGAGGTAAGCATGATATGTATTGTTTACATTTTTTGATTGCTTCGAATAACACTTGTCTCGGTTGGCTTGCAACATAATATTCCATTTTGTGCAGGAAAATGACTCCGTGAAAGCCGACAACCAAGTGCTCACCAAGAACACCCAAAATGAAAGAATTGGAGATCGATGAAGGGTCAACATTGGTGACCGCAAGGGAACTTGATTTCGTTTCAAAGACAGATTTAGTTATCTGAACTTCCACTAAGAAACAATTTACCGAACCTCCAACTTTTGGGGACACAGAGGCGAGCACTGGATCTAAAGTAATGCTCCCACATTGGGGGGATATTTTCAACAAAATAAATCAGGAAGATTACCCAGAGTTTACACCTCATAGCGACTCGAACGTTAGGATATTGGATGATCAGGTCTTTCCAAACATTAGGTGACCATGGTTGCATATGGTGGTATGCCTAACCCCAGTTCTTCCCTGCATCGAAACCCTAGGATGGATAATTGACCACACATATGCAATGAAATGTACGGTCAAAAATGGGGAGGGCGATTGTGTTGGTGTCTTTCTTCCAGAAGAGGTACACAAATACTACAAACTCAAAGGCCTAGAGGAGAGACTGAATACGTAATTTGCGGTCAGGTTTTATGAGTTCCATGACACTACCAGGTTACTAGCCTCATGGTGGAAAGAATATAAGAAGTTCACAAATAGGATAAATGGCTAGTAAAACATGGTAAACCTCAGAGATACTTATATGCATTTAATGGCTTTAATATGCCGCTTGTATGGGGAAACAGATTGCTCAAAGTTTTCAGAGGCATGGATGCCCTTAGCATATACTGTGGCAATCTCTGAAAGTAGTTTTAATTGGGGATCCATCATTTCCAAGAAGCTGAGTATCAACATCCTATAGGCCCAGACACCAAAATATGGAGAAACATTAGTTTTCTACATGGCATCTTACCTGTTGTACATTTTCTGTGGGAGAAACATGTTCGATTTGATAGATTTTTCCCTTACAGAGATTGAACAACCCCTTAATATGATACCTGAAACACCAGTTGGTAACTATCCCCATGGTGGAAAGAAGATAAAAAGTTCACAAATAGGAGCAATGGCTGGTACATCACGGTAAACCTTAGAGAGCCTTATATGCATTTAATGGCTTTAAATTGCCGCTTGTACTGGGAAAAATATTTCTCAAAGTTTTCAGAGATGTGGATGCCCTTAGAATATACTATGGCAATCTTCGGGAGTAGTTTTAATTGGGGAGCCATCATTTCCAAGCAGCTGAGTATCAACATCCTACAGGCACAGACACCAAAAGATGGAGAAACATCAATTTTTTACATGTCATCTTACATGTTGAATGTATCTGCACGAGAAACGTTTTCGTGGGTATGAATTTAAGCTGACATGTTGTTGAGCTACCCGTGCATGTTTATTTCAACATTTTGTGGGAAAATAGGTACAATGTTTTTTACGCCCTGATATATGATGAGTTCATATTCCAAGTGCACTTCATTATATTTAGAAAAGAATGTCGAAGGCTTTCAATGACATCCAAAAATATGATTTCCAAAGTGGGCCACTAGTATTTTGAAGAAACAAGCACTTATATTAGAGTATTCAGGGCTACTGGCGCACCACACCTACTCTCCGTTCATGTCCCAGACCATATCATATTGGGATAAATTTTTTCCCAGACCATTCTGCAAGGATATAATGCCTCTTTGGTAAAGGATAAGAACAGGGGTTTCATACCCTATGGTTTTCATATCGGGTTTTACATGGTGAAAGACACTGCATAGGCGAAACAAGAGGGATTGAGTCAACTTAAGTATCGGTTCCGCACATGATTTTTTCACAAGTGTAACACCCTATTTCCCCTAGTCTGTAAAAATAACTATACTGGCCAAGTATTGTGGCAAACTCAAAAATGTGAATGTGTAATGTGAATAGACCTTGTGAAAAAGGTCGATGAATGTGAATAATATTATGAATATATATTGCAGGACTGCTAAGAGGGGAATATGCTGAAAAAGAGACCAGGATGGCTGGATAAAGGTGGTGGAAGGCACCTGGAATGGTAGCGTTAACTTCCACCGAAAACCAATACCGTATTTGGTCTTCACTGGCCCAGAGAACCAAGAGGGGCTCACTGGCCC
>ML791951.1:38534-69590 GCA_009831015.1 Picea engelmannii
TCTGCAAAGAAAAGAGGTTAGATCTGCAAGAAAAAGGTAAGATCTGTAAGCTCTGTGCATTGATAAAGGTAAGAATAGTTAAAAGTCTTAGATATG
The DNA here is from genome assembly GCA_009831015.1 of Picea engelmannii. Lineage (NCBI taxonomy): Eukaryota > Viridiplantae > Streptophyta > Pinopsida > Pinales > Pinaceae > Picea > Picea engelmannii. Next base: position 38,631 of record ML791951.1, read on the forward strand.
GAAGCTTTGTGCTCTATAGAAGTAATATAACTGAAAATTTTTATTTCTAAAGCATGGATTTAGGTATTCTTGATAGATTTTGTGCTAGCTTGAAAACTAGGGCATTGTTAGATGAAAGAAAGTTTGATATGAATAATGATAGATATGTTATACATATGCATAGAAAAAATGTTTGGACTAACATATGGATGAAGGATCCTCGAAAGAGTTTGTTGCAGGATAACTACTGTGATCCTGGCATGCAGTATAGAAAAAGTTGGGGGTCATTTAAAAGAAAAAGAGGATTGACCCTTTGTTACAGTTGCAGAAAACCAGGACATCTAGCTAAGGAGTTCCCTGGTGGAAGAATGAATTGTCTCTGTTGTAATGCTATGACCATGAAGTATTGTATTGCCCTAGAATGATTAACAAACTTGAAAAGATGAATATAGAGCAAGCAAAACCTAAAGGATATCAAGAGACTCAGATTATAGAGGAACCCCGGAAAGAATCAGAGATTATGTTACTAAAAATGAAAGACACCCTGAATGATCACAGAGACATCATCTTATTAGAGATATTCAAGAAGAAAGAACAAGTCAAAGTGAGAATAGGGGACTTCGACATTGAATTTACTTTGGATGAGGAAACATCGATAAACATCATGACTGAAAGCACTTGGGAAACCCTAGGAAGACCTACTCTAGTTCCTTCACTAGGAGGAGTAAGCTTGTTTAAAGGAAAATTGGTAACCTTATGTGGACGGATTACCCAGATAGCCATGACTACCCATGGCACCTCAACAGAAGAAGATTTTGAGATTTTTAAGTTCATGGAAAGTAGTGCTCTGTTTCTAGTTTTGTTAGGAAAAACTTGGATTGCGAAAGATCAGAGTCGAAAGCAAGAAGAGGCAGACTTAGAACAAAATAAGCAAGAGTTAAAGGATTTCGTGGCCATAAGAATAGTGCACTTAATAGAAGAATGGGAGGATAAAGAGAAGCTATTTAGGTATCAAGACTTGAATGTCGGAGCTGAATGAGTATAAGAACAAGAAATTAGGGAACCTACCCCAGAGCCGATGAAGGAAGAAACACTGATCCTGAACCCTACCCCACAACGCAAAGTTACCATGCCTAAAGAAGAAAAGAATCAGAATGGAAAAAGGATGACTGAGATGAACCTCACTGGCAAGAAGTCAAGGAAACTCATGAAGAAGAAAGCGAAGTTGGAAAAATTACAGAATGTGCCAGAAGGAACCCCAGTGAAGGAAAACATGCAGAATTTGAACTTCGCCAGGATATCAGAACAATGACACCCGATACTTCACAATGGCGAAGCAATATAGTTGTTGACAAAAATACTCGTTCGACTTCTGCCCCAAATGGGCATAAACAAATTCAAAGACCACCACCAGACCGTTGGACCTCACCTTAACGGATAGATCAACGGTCATGGAAGCTTCATATCCATTGCAAGCAGTCTGTTGCAGAGTTACATACTTATTCTGTCATGCCATGCCTGGAAGATCGGCTTAGAACAAAAGGCCGAAGAACCCTTAGACTGTCAAGTGATGAAGCTTGTTGAAGTTATTCAACAACTGCAGCAAAGAGTCATGGACTTAGAGCTTCATATCATCCCAAGTACCCCGCAAGAAGAGCGTGACCAACGAGAAATAACTACCTGGGGTAGAGTAGAAAGTATTAAAGAACTCACTAAAGAATGCAAAAAACTAAGTACCATAAGTGCGCAAATACATGAGAATCTGACCGAGAACCCAGAATTGCATAAAATGGAGTCGCAGCTCCAGGAGGTGAAGAAACATATAGATAAACTTCAGATGCAGTTGAAGTCCCTATAAACCATAGAGAAAATGAAGTGATCCCATGAGCAACGCATCGCACAGCAGTAGACCCACATAATCCAGAGCAAGGTCATGGAAGTGACGCAACAACTTCAACCTTTGCAGGATAAGGCATCTCAACTATTTTTAGAGATTGAGAACCAAGGGACATAGCTACAATAGGTCATGATTACAGCAGAGCAGTGCCTAAAAGGACCAGTAAATAACACACTCATCTAGGACTTCGCCGAGCAGGAGGAAATTGCAAAGCAATAGGTCGAAGCAGCTTGAGCCAAACATGAGGTGCTTGAAGTAGAATTGGCCAGACCTGAGTGACTCGGGACAAGTCACAGGTGAGTTTTGGGGGTTTGTTGGCCCTTGACCAAGTTTTTAGGAATACTTGGTCATATTTGACCATTTTTGGTACTCCGACATCCAGTCATAGAAGGAGTGCATGGTGAAGAGGAGATCACAGGATCTCCGCCCCTTTTTAGGGATTTTTGGGCTCTTTGGGAATATTGTAATGGGAAAGGGATATCGACCCTTATTTAGGCCTTTTGTATGTATAAATAGAAGGGTAGGAAATGTAATAAAAGAGGCGCGTGTGTCATCTATGTGATGTAAATTGAATGTCTTAGTGCATAAAGTAGATCTATGTGATCAAACGTCTGTGTGACTGTAAGAGATTTGTGCCTACTATAAGTATTGTAAGTGTTGAGTGCACTGGTCAGGGAAGGACTTAGTGCCTGGATCTACATGGGGAAAGAGGATCTAGAAAGCTTTGCATATCTCTTGTCCTAGGAGGGATAGGATCTTGAAGGCTTTGTGTTATAACTTCATTTACAGAATATAATAACAGAAGAAGACTTTGTGGACGTAGCCCCAGGGTGGGGGTTAACCACGGTAACTCGGTGTTTTGTGTTGATGTGTTTGTCTCTCTCGTGATAAGTGATTTGATATGTTTAGATAGATCTATTGATGATTTGTTCTTATGAGATATGAATGCATGCTAGATATGATATATAATATGCTAAGTGCTTAATCTATTCGGTATAACCTGTTTCTCGTTGCTAATTGCCAGATCTGAGTAATTACTGCGGTGCTCTGTGCTTTCTGCAAAGTGTATTAATGAATGTATGTTAAGGAATAACTGATGCTAAGTGAACTGTAAGAAAGATAATCACAGATCTGTGTCCCAACTAAGGTTGCAGACACCTGAGTCTTTCAACCACCCCTACCTCTACCTCGGGTGAGATTGCATCTGCTTCACAGGTGTTGCCAAAAGGGCTGGTAGCTAGGGTTTTGTTGGTGTTGTCTTGAGCGTTGAACCGTAGGTCTACCCTTGTGCCAACATTGGCCATGGTGAAGCGGAGAGGAAATCATTCCGAACTGCGTGATCAAGGAGGGGAAGACTATGCACCAGAGGGGGGTTAGCCAGAAGGGGGGGAATCAAGTTGTCAATCGGGATGAGAGATGAAAAAGGGCACTAATAATTAGGGGGGTCAGGACTGTGGGTATGAATAAAACCGCATAGCCCACCTTCAAAAGTAAAAGTATGTTATGATAATGTTGTGATTTTTTCACCCATTTTACAATAGTTTGTGAATCCCCAAAAAAATGGATATATGTAACATTCTTTTCCTTGGAAAATAGTAGAAGTAGTTTTAGAGACATTAGTTCTACAAAATTATTTGTACCAGGCCCCAAACCCATTTGCATTTTGAAGTGTGCATGGTCGGATAGATATAGGATGGCCCCTACCCCACATATCTAATTTCTATTTTTTGAAGCCCCATCGAAATATGCCCATGGCCTTTGATGATCCACTCTCTCTTCTTATGGAACTCTTCTGTTCTTCTTGTCTTTTTCCTGGGGAAAATGAGCAAGAATACTACTACATTGAGCAATAATGACTTCCTGGAGGATCATTGTTTTGTGAAAAAATTGGGAATTTCTATCTAACCATATTCCCCAACAGACTAAGAGTGGGAGATCAAAAATGTTTTTATCGGATGGGGAGGAGATCCAAAATTTCCAAGATTCTTCCACTGTCTAACCTTGCCATATATAGGTTTGTCCTTACATATTTTTTATCTCCTGCTAGACCTCCTTTGAGAAAGGACAAGAAATATGTTGGGCGCAGGCCTTGGGGAAAAGGAATGATGTGGAGGAAAGAAAGTTGCTAGAAAATCATGCGAGGCATGCATGCAAGAAGAAAAGAAAGAAAGACAACTGGCAAGGAAAGCAACAGACGAAAATGCACATGCAGAGGAGAAAAGCGTGCAAGGCCAACATGCAAGAAGACCTAACTAGGTTAGGGTTTTGGTAAGAGAATGTAATGGCTAATGAGCCAAGAATAGATATAAATAGACACCTAGGAGGTCTAGGGGGGGTCGATGTCTCTGATGGTTGTTATGTGTTACTCGTGTGAGATAGAGTAACATGCTGGTAATGTGAATGTAATTTAATACCTTTTTGTAAGTTGTTGAGCTGTAGGAGAGAATAGTAACTAGACCTTGAGGGTTATATCATAGGCTGAGGAGCCTGGTGCAATTTAGTCAGCCTCGTGAAGGTCGAGGAGTATGTTTTATGAATGTATGAATGGATTTGTAGTGCACGCGGTGCCATATATGACAGAACCATAATAAAGAGATGAAGAGCCAAATCTTTGTGGACGTAACCCAGGAGGGGGTGAACCATGATAAATCATGTGTTATATGGAGTGATTATTGTTTATATCTTTGTTGTCAATGGTTAGATCTTAGATGAATGGTTTGATGAATTAGTTAGATATGTTGATTTACATGCATGAATAAGAAACGACAGGATAACTAAATTAGATGAATGATATAGTAATGGACTAAAGATCACCTAGTACTCTTCTAGATCCCCAATCATTCCTAGACTGCAAGCACTTGAGCGTTGCATTCATCCATAGAACTATCTTAGGTGAGACTGCACAGTGCACTCTATGTACTACGTTTCCTTCTAGTTTACCAGGAGGGCCGATAGTTTTAGAGGCTTTGTTGGATCCCTAGCAGACCTAAACTTGGGTCAATCCTGTTTAAGGTATAACTTAGATAACCAACCAAGAAATGGTTTTGTTGCCGGTTGAGACAACATAGGATTGAGTAGATGGGATCTATTGAAGATCTGTTAAAAGAGTGCAAGATCTATTGAAGGCAGGTCAAAAGAAGACCAAATTGGATGACAAGAAGGTGAGAGAATGCGTCGCTAGAAGGGGATGTTGAGACTATGGAATCTTACAAAAGAAGAGATCAAAAGATGGTTAAAGACAAAGGAGCTATATTTTGTGCAGAAAGATAACATAAACCCTAGAGTAACACCGCGCAAATACCTTGAGAAGTATGTGTTTATTGATATGCATGAAGTATTTTTCTATTATTTTCCACACTTATTATAGGAGTGGATATTGAGGTTGAAAGACAACCACGCAACAAATCAGATCCGATAGTTAGAGTGGACCTTAGTTCATATTGCATAGTTACAACAGGTGAATAACAAATTCACCCATGCAGTATATTTTTGGCTAGACTGTATTGTAGCAGGCTTTATAACAGAATTTGCAGTAGATACTGCGAAGTTGTACAATGCAGCAGAGAAATAGTTTTTGCTAGGTCCTCGAGGAAGGTACATTAGATCACTATATAATTCTATTAAGATATTTCTCTATAACAAAGTTGTAATGACAATGGAATCAAACAACTAAACTTCCTTGTGTGCATGGGGGAAGGGGGGAAGCACTGACATAAAAAGGAGAAATGGAAGGAGAAGTGGATAAAGGAAAGAAGGAGGAAGCCTTAGACCCAATCATGATGGACGATGACTAGATAAAGCAGATCATGGTGACAGCTGGAAAGATGCGCAGTGGAGTACCCTACCAATACAAGGTAAACACTAAGAAGAGAGTTGTAGCCACGAGGGAAGGCTTGGCAAGTGACAAAGAGGAGGTAGAGGATCTCCAGGATGTGGAGAAGATTGAGGAAATCCTGCATGCAACATACGAGAGGAAGACGAGAGGTCCAAGAGTGGGAATAGAAGGAAGCAATCCTATCCATATTAATGTGAGTGTGGAACCCATAAACCCATGTGCGACTAACACACCAAAAATAACACCAATGTTCAGAAAATTGAACTTTGAGAGAAGGAAGACATCAGGAAGTACATCTACACAAGGAACAACAACTGGGGGAGCTAGTTCAGGAAGCATTAGTCAAGCATCTACATCACATGGAGGTAGCAGTTCAACATTCAGGATGGTAGGGAATGATCCCACCATTCGGGTACCAAGACCCTGAGAAACACTTGTTCATTTGTGCAAAGATCTGGGAAGAAAAACAAATCACTGATGAAGATACTAAACTTACGCAACTAGCTATCACACTAAGATATTGCGCACTAGACTGGTACATGATTCTAGACATAAACATCGCACCTAGAATGACAAGGAAACTCACAGACATTAAAAAATTATTGATTAATGTGTTCTAGAAGCTGAGCTCAGAGTATCAATAGATGAACGAGATGATAGAAATTCGATAGAAACCAGGAGAATCTATATGGGAAATTGACTAGTGATTTAAACATCTAAAAGGGAAATTGAGGTATGCTATGACTGACATGCAGCATAGGCATCTGTTTGTGAATTATTTGTTACCACACCTGAAATACCCACTCAAACAATAGAAATTCCAATCTCAAGCAGAGGCTTTGCAGGAAGCCTTGCAAATGGAGGAGAATCAGTACCACAAGACAGATCCAGCTATAGAGGAGTTGAAGGAGGATCTGAAAAATATTACTTTCCAACTCAATCAGAATAAGAGCAAGGACAAGCATGAAGCTATTTGGTGTACCACATGTAGAACATAAGGGCACCATAAGAATGAATGTCCAACATTTGCACAGTATATGGCAACATGGATGCCAAATCCATTTCTGACAGGAGGACCCTAGTGAAAAATTTTCTAGACACACGGGCATGATCCATATCATTGTCCTATGATGCAGTAATACCAGACAATACCAAAGAATGCATACTACACTTTTTGCAAGTTAGTATACCATGATGATAAAGACTGCAGAACCATGGATCTGATGAGGGAAAGGACGTTAGAAACATATAAGGTGCAAGCCAAAATGATGACAGGTCAAGTTGAACCTTAGTTTAATCAGGCACCAGCATAGTATAATATCGTGTCGCAATAGTATAGAAATGTATAGCCGCAGTATAACACCACGCAACCCCAATATAACCCTGTGTAGTATAATCAGGTACCACAATACAATACACCGCACGAAGATCATGTTGGGTAAAGAGGGGGAGGATGAGGCAAAGGAGGCTTTGGACGAGGAAGAGGTCCAGTAGTGTGCCATAATTGCCAACAACCATGGCACTATGCAAGATAATTCCCTCTCCCACCTATGACATGCATGTATTGTCGTGCAACAGATCACAATACAAAGGATTGCACAACAATGTTGGGGAAGATATAGGAGAAACAAAATTAGAACAATCAGAACGTACAATGGATCTCTATAGAAGCTAAAGAAGATGGTAGGAACATCAACCTAGTGATGCATGGAGGTGCCAAAATAGGAGATGATGTGGCTAAACAGGAACTAGTACAACACAAGTGGATTAAGAAAAATACCGAGCCACCCAACCTGTTCAATGCAGAAAAGGAGAAGGAGACCTTTAAGGAGGCCGGACAAGAATTTATCAAGAAAAATGTTGCATCTACATCTACCGCGCAGCATATCCCAGACATCCTAACGTATTAAATGTCATCAACATTGAACCATACCAGTGAAGTCCACCTGAGAAACCAAGTAAGTTGTATTAAAACTTTCCTGCAATCCTTTATTCAATTATTTAATGATCCATCATCTGTTATAGTATTAGAGAATCTGTTAGATAGATATACCAAAAACTCTGAGGGAAATTTAGAACAGAGGATAGTCAATCACCTCCATGCAAGAAGGAGAACCAACAGAGAGTTTAGATTGAATGCCAACATCAAATATTTTAACATGGGCAATGTGACATTAGATCTGGGATCTGAAGTGAATGTATTTCCCAAAAAGACATGGAAATGAATGGGAGAACCTACCTTAGGCTACTCACTAGTCCAACTGAAGTTAGCAAACCAACATATATTTCTACCAATAGGGAGGATAAAAGGAGTGATAGTAGATCTTGACGGAGTGCGCACTAAGGCAAACTTCGAAGTGATCGAAATCGTGGATGGCACAACACCATATCCAACATTATTGGGATTGGATTGGGTGCTTGAAAATCAGGCGATAATCAACTTGAAGACTAGGAATATGACATTTGAGTCAGGCGAGTATAGGGTTATCGTACCTCTATATCCATAATAAATTGAAAGATTTGTGGAACCAACATGTTTAGACCTGGAAGAAATTAACCAGCTGTACCGGACCACCACGCACACCGAAGATTACATTAATCCAAATTTCGATGGTGTACTTAGTTGGAGAAGTATCACATCATGTGCTTCCAACTCATACATGGGTCTGGAGAATTGGAAACAGCGCCTACATGAGGTCTGAACCAAAATATGTGCTCGAATAGATTGTGTAGTAAGATGGGTTGGGACAGAAGTCAGAAAACCTCCAAGTTTCCATGGAATAAACGACTTGGAAGAATTCCTAACAAGATATGAAGATGAAGTATCAGAGAGTCAGAGATTGTTAGCTCTCGATATCGCACTAAAGGCTACACCTACAATATGGTGGGGCACACACAAGGAAAAAATCAAGGACTGGTACCAATGTAAGTGGTTAATGCACATCAGATTTGGTGCAACACAAATAAGAAACCAGCAACAGAAACATGATGGACAGGGGGCACCAGCGAAACACTTGGAGAAGTGTAGAGTGTTGTGGAAAATGACACCCCCAGAAGAATGGCCTCATCAATTCATACACACATTATAGGGCATCCCAGGAAAATGTTATACAGAACAGGAACTGCGTAGAGGAACTATGAGTTGGACAGTGCTACAAAAAAACTTTACAATCACTTTCTCAGTTGAACATGAGAACCCCAACATAGATGCAACACTTAAGCAAATAACAGAGGTGATATTCATTAAGGAACCAGGAATCGAACTCATAACAGAAGAACAACAACAGAATAGATAGATAGTGAAAGAACTATTGTAATGCTACCATGTGCAAGAAGAAGTACCAAAGGAAGATGATCCACGTGATATTCAGATCGAAGAAGTTGAAGGTGAAAGAGAAGTGGAAGGTCCACCTATAGAATCAAAATTAATTGTTGCGTCAATCAAGGTGAAGAAAGTCAACATTGGGACAGTTGAGAATCCCAAAATGGCCATCATTGGAGACTACTAGGACGAGTAAACAATGGACATGATAACAAAATTATTGTGCAAGTACAGTGACCTGTTCCCAACAACCTTTACAGAAATGAAGGGTATCGCAAGAGAACTTGGAGAGATGAAGATCCCTCTCAAACCATAGGCAAGACCTATCAGACATAGGCCTTACAGATTGAACCCTATCTACAAGAAGAAGGTCATAGTAGAAATCGACAGAATGTTGGCAGCAAGAATCATAGAACCAGTAGAAGAATCATAATGGATAAGCCCCATGGTAGTTCAGAAGAAAAATCAAGGAGGCATATGAATCTGTGTAGATCTAAGAAATTTCAATGATGCTTGCCTAAATGACCCCTTCCCTACACCCTTTACATATGAAGTCCTTGAAAATGTGGGAGGCCAGGAAGCATACTCACTCACTGATGGATTCTCAAACTACCACCAAATAAATATAACACCAGAAGATCGACATAAGATGACCTTTGCAACGGAATGGGGATCCTACCAGTACATAGTCATGCCTTTTGGACTGAAAAATGCACCAGCAATTTTCTCCAGAGTAGTCATTACTGCCTTCAAAGAATTCATCCATCAGTTTCTAGAAGTATATTTGGATGATTGGATAGTGTACAGCCTATTGAAGGATCATGTAGAGGTGTTGAGGTTGATGCTAGAAAGATGCAGGAAATGCTAAATATCCTTTAACATTAAGAAATGTATATTTGGAACACCCTTCGGAATTCTATTGGGTCACATAGTATGCAGACAAGGTTTGATCATGGATCTTGCAAAGATTGGAGTAATTGTGAACTTACCACAACTAAAATCAGTGTGTCAGCTGAGGGCCACATTAGGACATACAATATATTACATAAAATTTATCAAGGGGTATGCACATATCACTACGTCGATGGCGAAATTACTTAAGAAGGATACTAAATTCCAGTGGAATGAGAGCTGTCAGTAAGGATTGGACACTCTGAAGGAGAAGATGGTCACGACACCCATATTAGTCTTCCCATATTGGGAGAAGACATTCCACGTACATGTAGATGCATCATCCATAGCCTTGGGAGTTATTCTAGTGCAACCAAGAGCAGGGGATTTGTATCACCCCATAGCATTTGCAAGCAAAAAATTTTCAGAATTCGAGCATAACTACAACACTACAGAGAGAGAAGGTATGGAAATGGTATATGCACTTCAAAAGTTTAGGAATTACCTACTTGGAAAACATTTTAAGATGTTCACAGATCATTCATCCCTTAAGTACCTAGTCAACAAGCCAATGTTGGGGGGGCGAATCTGTCAATGGTTACTACTGTTTCAAGAATTTGACTTTGAAGTCATAGTGAAACTAGGGAAGATGAATGCAGGACCAAATCACTTATCAAGGGTCACCAATGGTGAGGATCCTACAAACTTAGAGGATACCTTCTCTGATACACAATTATTTTCATTTTAGGTCGCGGATGATTGTTTTGCTGACATTATTCAGTATTTAAGTATAGGGACTGCGCCATAGGAACTTAACACTACACAGAGGAAGAATCTGGTTGTCCAAGCAGCTGACTACCAGTTGATCGTAGGTCACTTATATAAAATGGGTGTAGACAACATCTTAAGAAGGTGTGTGCTAGAACACGAAAGGCCTTAGATACTGGCAGAATCCCATGAAGGAATAGAGGGAGGACACTATGCAGGTAAAGCTACCGTGCATAAGGTATTACATGCAGGATTATGGTGGCCAACTATTCATCGAGATGCAAAGGAATACTGTCAACAATGTGATGTTTTTCAGAGGGTTGGAAAACCAAACAAATGAGATGAGATGCCCTTACACCCATAGGTAATGCTACAAGTGTTTGACAAATGGGATATCAATTTTGTTGGGCCAATTCACCCACCTGCAAGAAGATCAGGCGGAGGATACATCATCACTGTGATGAAATACCTCTCAAGATGGGCAGAGGCAACACCAGTTAAATATTGTAGTGCAGAGACACCAATACACTTCCTATTTGAGCATGTGCTCACTAGATTTGGTTGTCCAAGGATCCTGATGAGTGACCAAGGTGATCAATTTATCAACAACACTATCAGATCTCTGACTAAATAATTCAAGGTATACCATCAAAAAATTACTCCATACCATCCTTAGGAAAATGGAACAGTGGAATCCTTCAACAAGATTCTAGATAATTCAGTAACCAAGATTTGCAATGTCAATAGGGACGACTGGGATTCAAAGATACCAACAATATTATGGGCATATAGAACTACTTGTAAGACGCTGACAGGGTATACACCATTTATATTGGTGTATGTACAAGAAGTAGTGGTTCCATTAGAATTATTGGTACCAAGTCTATGTGTCGCATCAATTACAAACATGACAGAATGAGGTGCAGTACAAGAAAGGTTAAGTTAGCTGATGAATGTGGAAGAAGATAGGATTCTAGCAGGATTTCACCAAGAAGTACAGAAAGAAAGGGACAAATCCTTGCATGATCTACATATCAAGAGAAAAAGTTTCAAGGAAGGATACCTAGTCCTACTGTATGACAAAAAAAAATTTCAACATCTAGGAAAGTTCAGAATGCATTGGTTGGGACCATATGAGGTCAATACTGTCACAGACGGAGGAGCTGTACAACTAAAGTATTTGGAAGGGACATAATTGAAGGTCATGATCAATGGGAGTCAATTGAATCTATACAAGGATATTCAACCACCTGCAACTTGACAGTTACCGCACATTATATATATATAAAAAAAAAATGCGCAAACATTTGTGTGCGCAGGAGAGAAAATCAATGCGACAAAAATTAAAAAGAGTCTGCATGCACAAGTCATTGAGTCAGCACAGCGAAATGAGAATAATGCACCATAAGAAAAGGGTATAGAATCCAAGGACTCCATGAACCCAAAAATCCTAGTGCGTTGGAAAAAAGGACCAACTGTCAGACAACGCGACAATTCGGAAAATGCCGGCTATGGAAATCAGGCACTAACTAGCCATAGCGGTTGAAACTGTGGTAGTCTGTACACAAAGGTAAATACCATAGCATGACGAAAAGGGAAAATTATGAAAATAAGATGCAAAGGACAACAGTTAACACGTACAATGGTACCACGTGTATGACATGCCACCAAAAGTGAAAAAGGGACAACTGTCAGTTTGAAATAGTTGTCACTCCGTCGTCCCACTATAAAGTCAAAAAAAGGGGGGGAACACAAGTCATTTTGTCAATTTCTAAGGAGAGAACTCAGAGCCAAGTAGAAGAGTGATAGAGTGAAAATTCGACTGAGAATTCGTTGATTTCACAAATTTAAAGCCTAGACCCCATCACAATGTCACCACCCCGAGTTGGAGAGCCAGGCAGGGCTAGCAGGAACACACACAGTACTTCTAGCATGACAGATGCAAGGGAGAAAGAGACACCTATAGTGGTGGATGTGGATGAACTCCACACACCAGAGTATGAAACAAACTAGTGACGATAGACGAGGAGAAAAACCCTGCGCAGGAGGTCGGGCAAATGGAGGAGGACCCTGAACGAACTGAGTCTGACACTTCTAGGGGACAAGGGTCCCAACAGACTAAACATGCCATGGGTTTAGCACCACAGAGACATGAACCAGAGGTAGCACATGTAGTAGTACACAACGATGTACTAGAGGTGGGGGCCTCATCCCCACAAGCCAAACAGAAGGGCCAAAATGAGAGCAATGTGCACGGAGGGTCACAACTACAGGCAGAAGGGACCCTGGTTTTACCAAAAAATTTGAGTGCAGTGTGCATCGATGATGACATGGTTGAAGGAGTGACTTCCATCAAATAATCTGACCATGATGTGGCAGATGTCACTAAATTCCCTGACCTAGCATCCCATAACTAATTTGGAAAGTAGGGGAGAAGGTTCATCATGCATGCTAGTGCTCAATCTGGTGCAATGTATCCTTGGGCTTTACAACACAGGAATCATGAACCTATTGGATGTCCCACACTTTGGGAGGGGAAAGAAAATAAACTCTTACATCAAGAAACTTCTTGCAAGTGTACATGGCATAATCGTATGGATGGATAGGTTGGTGCCTATCACTATGGACCTCATCACAAGAATCATAGGGATACCCACAGATGGGGAAAAGCCAGAGCAGTATTTGGAGGAAAAAACCAGAGCCAAGGCCATCTCAAATGAGATCAAGGCTAAGTATGGCACAAAGTGAGGTAATAGGGGCATCAGGATCAGTGACATCAATGATCCTACAACAAGGTTTTCCACTAGACTCCTTGGATCTAAAATAATGTGCAAGTGTCGCATAGAGGAAGTACCGAACGGTGTGGTCATCATCGCCATGCAGTGTGAAAATGGGAGCTTGATGAGCTAGGCCCCATACCTCCTGAATTCATTCTTGGAGGATTGCAAGGAAACACAAGACTGAGGTTCTAAGTTCCACTACTCATGGTTACTCATCCTCATTGGCCTCATTGGATGGAAAGATACAGTCTACAACAAGTACATGGAAAGACCAAGGAAATGTGGCGCAACAAGATACATATCACTTCGCAGTAGTGTAGACCCCAAGAGAAAGAAAATGAACACAAACATATTTGCGAGGCACTTTGTAGAGATGTAGAACCTTATTGTGGACACATAACACATTACACAAGAGATTGTCTAGGAGTTTGGACATGTTTCCAACTTCAGGGAAATGCACCATAGTTTGTGGATGAAAGCAAAGGGAGATAAATCCAAGGAGTGGCTACAACTCAACTACTATTTCATGCAAGAGGAAGTACAAAGAGAGGTCTGGGAGTGTCCTGAGGAATGGAAGGTACCCAAGATTCCAACCATGATACAAAGCGCATGAACTCAGACGCATAGTAGACTAGCCCCAACGCACCAAACAAGCACCAATGGGGCAGGAACCAACAAGAGGAGTGCCCAAGGCCAAGAGGGGGGAATAACCCCAGCCAATAATAAACCATAAACACATAATAAACCACCAAGGGGGTCTACATAGGCTTCACCATGCGCAGAGCAACCACCAATACACTCAATGGGAGAAATGCACGTGGAAGAAATAGATGCAAGGACACAGGAAATCCTTGAGGCAGAAGAGTTAGACGCAGGGACACAGGAAATCCTTGATGCAGAAGACACAGGTGCAGGGAAACATGCAATCCCTGAGGAGAAAGAACAAGGGACAAGAACCCAAAATATTTCTAAGGTCAAAGAAACAGGGACAACCACTGGAGGGGATACCCAGACGCCCACTAGTCCCGAGCCATCAAACGCCCAGGAGAAGCGTCTAGGGGAGCACACTAGTGGTGGCCAAAATAAGGCAAAGGAACACAAGCCATAGATCCATATCTCACTAACCCAAACGATGTGGAGTTAGTGGCGACAAAAGTCAAGGAGAGACTAGTTGAAGTATGGGAGAATGCGAAGAAGCACAGGGCTTGAATTGTCGATCAAGTACAAGAGGTGAAAATTGTGCTAGAGTAGTTAAGGATTGGGGAAGCATAAGAACCAAAATAAACACCCATGTAGGCTAAGGAAGCAGTGTTAGTGCCTGAGACAATGCAATTTGCAGCATAGTCGAGCGCCAATTTCATCATCACGCTGGAGATGATATTCATTGATGAAGAAAAAACACATAAACCCCTAAAATACATCGAGACGTTGGATGTGGCATTGGCCAAGCTTCCAACAAAATCGTTGTACAAACTTCAGGTGAGCATCACGCATGAAATTCAGTCTAGAGAAATATCTGACGCCACAAACCTAAAGGTAGCCCAGACCATGAATATCTCGATGAAGGAAGCCCTTATCCTTGAAGCGCAATACAAAGAGTGAGCACAGCAGAAAGTGGAGGAGATGGAGTAGAAAATCCACATGTTGTTTCAAGCAATTCCTGAAATCATAAGTGAGGAGGCAGGGTCATCGAAAAAAATTTGCACAGGATAGAGAAGACTATCCAAAAATACAAGGAGAAAATCAAAGAGTTGGAGGAGCATGTCACACACAATACTCCTCCAGAAGTCAAAGCGCAACAATAACAAGAGGCAATTGAAGTCACAGAGGGCATATAACAAAGCATACATGCAGTCACAGAGCTACTAGAAAAGAGTGCGCAGTTGTGGACTCACCTCCTAGAGGATGGAAGCCTCCAAGAACTCAAAGAGAAGGAAAATCAACTCCACGCAGCAATGGCAGAGGTGAAGCAACAATAGAAAATAGTGTCACTTCCACAGAACATCAAAACAACCACCGAGTGGAAGGCCCTATAGTTGGGAGAGAAAGTGTTGCAAGCGTAGAAGACAACAAGACAGGCATTGTTGGAGCCCCTACAAGAAAAGGTTGAGAAACTGGTCATGGAGAGTGATGCAGCTAAAAATAAAATTAAGAAGACCATAACTAAAGGGAGAGAGATACTACAATCTCTTATCATAGAGAAGGTGGTCACCGCCATGGCCGACAAGAGCATTCAGGCTCAACAACAGTGCCAATGGATAACAAAAATGTACGATGCACTGAAGCATGCAGTATCCAAAGAAGGAAGAAATAAGTGACAGTGGAATAAGTCAAGCAGTGACTTGGGCAAGTCATGATGTCAGTGTTGGAAGCCTATTGGGCGTAGGCCCTCTTTGGGGAAAAGGCATGACATGGAGAGAAGATAGTTGGTAGAAAATCATGTGAGGCACGCATGCAAGAAGAAGGGAAAGAAAGACAACTGGCAGGGAAAGCAGTGGACGAAAACACGCATGCAGAGGAGAAAAGAATGGAAGGCCAACATGCAAGAAGACCTAACTAGGTTAGGGTTTCAGTAAGAGAATGTAATGGCTGATGATCCAAGAATATCTATAAATAGAAATCTAGAAGTTCTAGGGGGGATCAATGTCTCTGATGATTTTTATGTGTTAATCATGTGAGATAGAGTAACAAGCTAGTAACATGAATGTAATATGATACCTTTTGTAAGCTATTGAGTTGTAGGAGAGAATAGTAACTAGACCTTGAGGGTTAGATCGTAGGATGAGGATTCTGGTGCGATATATTCATCCTCGTAAAGGTCGAGGAGTCTGTTTTATGAATGTATGAACGAAGTTGTAGTGTACGTGGTGCCGTTTATGACAAAACCATAATAAATAGATGAAGAGACAAATCTTTGTGGACGTAGCCTAGGAGGGGGTGAAGCACCGTAAATCATATGTTATACGGAGTGATTATTGTTTATGTCTTTGTTTTCAATGGTTAGATCTTATATGAATGGTTTGATGAAGTAGTTAGATCTGTTGATTTACATGCATGAATAAGAAATGGTAGGAAAAAAAAAATAGATGAATGATATAGTAATGGAATGAAGATCACCTAGTACTGTCCCAGATCCCCACTCATTCCCAAGCTACAAGCACCTGAGCATTGCAGTAATCGATAGAACTATCTTGGGTGAGACTGCGTAGTGCATTGTGTGTACTACATTTCCTTCTGTTTTACCAGGAGGGATGATAGTTTTAGAGGCTTTGTTGGATCCCTAGCAGACCTGAACCTGGGTCAATCTTGTTTAAGGTATAACTCAGATAACCAACCAACACAATAAAAAGGTGTACCTGATATTCTTCATCTTGTTTACACAGGATGCACCACCCAGGGCCTGCAACCTGTCTTATTCTCATGACTTCCCAAGTTGGTAATTTTTTTGCAATCAGGATCCACATGAATATTTTGGACTTTAGTGGACAACAAAGTTTCCAAAACCCATTCCACCACCATTTTGGGACCATGAGGTGTAGATCTATATTTAGTTGTGTATAGTGTATATTCCAAAAGGGTCCAAGGCCCATACCAATTCATCCTCCCTATCCACCAGATGAATGTGAGACTCCTTTAAGGCCCTGGTAAAATTTAACCAAACGACCCCAAAATCATCCACAATCCCCAATTATATGTGAGTATTCCATTCCTGTGACCAAATATTAGTTCTAGTGGAGTCCCTAATCTGACTAAGATGAAACAATCCATTTTCGTTTAAGGTTTGAATAAGAACATCAGGAATAACATGTGCTCCTCCTTTCCCCGACCAAGGGTCTGTACCTAAACACACTTTGTTCCCATTACCCACGTGCTAGGATAAGCCATCCCCAATGACCTCAAATGAGTTTATTATTGCTTTCCAAATGATGGAATACCCAAGGTGTTTTTTTATTGGGCATCTGATCCAATCCTGTAATGATGATGGTTAGATGTATTTTTGAGTGACCACTTGATTCCATATATTATCTGTAGAAAGTAATCTCCAAACCAATTTTTCTACTGAGGATTTTGCAAACAGGAAGATTTTTTATAACCCCCAACCCCCAAGAACTTTTGGGATTGCTAAAGTAGACCATTTGACCTAGGGGGTGACCTATTTATCCTTAGTCCCAACCCACAAAAATTTAGAACAAATTTTCTTAATCCTCTCAAGTATCCCTTTTGGAATCCAAGATAAAGACATCCAATACACCGAAATAGCCTTGAGTACTGATTTCACCAGAATTGGTCGATTGACTCTGGACAACCACATGTGACTCCATATGTTTAGCCTCTTCTCTAATTTCCTTATAAGCCACTTATAGTCTATCTTCTTATAGCTATTGTTTTTTAGGTGAAAAAAAAATACTTTATCCCTTCATCCATATGTTTTATCTCAAATGGAAATAAGGATATATATACTTGTATTTCATCCTCCTCCATATTTTGAAAGGATATTGTGATTTCTCTTTGTTTATCTACATCCTGGTTTCTCAGAAAATGATCAATATTTATGAGTGGAAAGAAATTAAACAAAGATATATAACATTAACACGGATATACAGAGAACAATAACAGAGATACAGTAAAACTCAACTTCTATTCAATAAATAAATTTGTTGAAATTGTAAAATGCAGAATGAAACAATCTTGCTCGAATGGTGGTAGCTAATCTAAGAGCAGAGATGTGGAGGCTATGTGCATTCATCTGAGCACATTACAATGAGGCCTCCAAGCCTCTTTAGTATCAATAAGTAATCAGAAAACCATAGACGTAATAAAAAATAACTCTAGGAGATGAAGCGCCAAAAGTCATGTGGGCCCTGATGGGGTAAGTTGGTACATCAACTTATCGGGGTTGTAACTTTTGCATACGATATATGTTTTAGGAACACGATATCCCATTGGAAAGTTTTCTCCTAGGAACACACACATTATTATATCTCACTCTAACTTCTTCTTCAATGTGACTGTGGTGGGCCCACAAAATGTTGTTTAGGGCCTCAAAACGACCCCAGAAGTTTAGGACCCGAAAATATAGAAAAAAAACTACGAAGATGAAAACTGATTGTGAGCCAGTTAGAAGAGGTGGTTGGCCTCAAAAATCCACCTGGATAAATCCTCCTTCTTTAGGAAGTAATGGTGTCCATTTCATTGACTTCCCCCATTAAATGAGGAAATTTATGTTGAATTTGGCCTTGGGTTAGCCACTTACCTTGGTGCAGGAGTTGCCCCGCTTTGACAACATGATAAAATTGAAGCTTCTATTGGAGAGTACCCTTGAACATAGTGTCCATGATATTATTAGTGAATATTTGTTCCATCCATTTAGATTTGAGCTCTATCGATGTCAATTGTTATTCTATCTCTGAGGTGTCCAATAAGGGTGAAAATTATGGTCGAAGGAGGTCCACATTAAACAATGGGTGCAAGCCAAGGAAGGGGGGAATATTGAGCTCAAAATCATTGTTACACATAGCCTTGGTGATGGTGTAAGGTCATGTTGAGCACTCAACACACCCTAAAAATTCTATGTCAAATCCTACTTTTTGGGTACCACTTGATCTTCTGCACTGACTATTTCGGCTTCAGTATGAAAAATGTTGCTTGTGCTTGTTATTTTGTTTCTCTTTTAAGTCTCTCAAAGTTTCTTTGAATCTGTGAAAACACATAACTTAAAATACTAACATTTAAATAAATAATCGACAGTCCAAAAATTTTCCCCAATACGCTCAAAGATTCGGCATCATGAAGAATTAAAGTTGAAAGAAAATCACAGTTGTCGAGAGTTGATCCTCATCAGTGTCGACAAAAGGAAGTTGTTCCTTTGCGATAGGAATCACACAAGAATATCGCCGATAATTGATCCCTTCAGAATCGACAAAAGGCTAAAGGAGTAAGTGTTAACAAAGAGATAAAGGCTTCGCCAATAGTCGATCCCTGATACATTTATACATCGACGAGTTTTAGAAATATGTCCTGTAGAGAATGTGATAAGTTGATCCCCAATTGTCGACCCCCGTTACCTTTCAGCATTGTGATCCCATTTTTTTTTTAACACAGACATCTTTTTGAAACCCCTAACTCTGATTGAGATACATAACTCAAACCACCTATCCTCATCCACCATCTGTCGTTTCCAGAGTGGTCAAACATACGATCCAATTTTTCCCTGAGTCGTTATTGGTTCCTGAGGCCAAAGTCACACCCCAAATAAGTATTTCCACTTCAGCACCATAGGACAAAATTAATCGACGTTGAAATTTCTTCTCAGGAGAATACCAATGAGAACATTCACCATGTATCGCCAATCCCTGATATGACCACTAATAAAGCAATGCCATGGGATGCTTTAGCGCTAAGATACATTGGATCCAAAGCATTTAAAGGACTAATTAATTCCAAATATCACATTATTTATTAATTCATGCATGGATAAAATCAGTCATTTGAAATTGTTGATAGGGCACACCACCCTTTGCGCCTCATTCGTCAACCCATGATGAATTAAATTATAGAGATTCGGCGGTAGATTCGTTTGAATTTCACTCATCACCTGGATTAATTGGTTGATACAACTGGTAAGATCTTTCCTGTCAAATTCTTTTGAGCCATTGCAAACAATATTATTATGCGCGCAAAGAATTTTAGGTCAAACAGAGGAGTGAGATGAGAAATTCAAAAGAATCCTCCAAGATCCCGTCAGTATTAGACAACAGATTTTAGCAAGCATTAAAGGTATGTACTAGTATGGATTTTGTTTTGTTTTCACCTCACATATACATTATGATCCAATATTGCTCTGTATGCCGGCCCTAAAGAATTGTTTCATTTGCAGGAAAAATGAACCAACCACCAGGAAATATCTAAGAGCACCGAAGCTAAAGGAACTAGATGTGGGAGAAATTTCTTCCCCAGTGGTTGCAAAACAATTGGTCCGCAAGATTCTGAAATATACATGGACCGAGAGTTATGAGGAGTGCCATCTTAGGTTCATTCCGAAAAAGGAATTTCTAGCACAGATGATGTCTAATAAATAAGAATCCATGTAGAAGGATGGGGTTTCTCCCTCTTTCGGTGTTTGGGCCTACTGAATGCAAATGATCAACTGCTTGGAAATTATGGCACCCTAGTTAAAACCTCTCCCAGAAATGGCTACCATGTAAGCTAGGGGAATCCATGCCTCTGCAAACCTGGAACAATCTTTCTCCCCATACAACTGGCATATGAGAGACATTAGATAGATGTACACTCCGTTAAGTTGGTCGTCGGGTACCAGCCGGAGGTATGATTGGTGAAATGTTTATCCTCTCTCCACCACGAATCCATCACCTTGTTTGTATCATGTTTCTCATAGAAGGTTTGAATTCAAGACATCCACCAAGAAGGTTTGAATTCAGAAGATCAAACGGGAATAATTCCATGAATATACCCCACACAGTGACCCCGATATGAGAAAACTCAACGATGAAGTCCTCCTGAATGTCCAAAGGATGTATTTGCACATGGTGGCGAATAGAACTCCAGTATTCCCTTGCAAAGAAATCTTGAATTGGCTTATCGATCAAACTGACACACAAAGATGTTTGATTAATGACGACAATGGTGAGTGTGTCAGAGTTTTACATCCAGTAGAGGTGCATAATTACTACAAGATCAGAGAGCCAGAGGAGCAGATGAACACCAATTCTGTTATAAGATTCTATGAGAAACATGATACCAACAAGGTGATGGATTCATGGTGGAGAGAGGATAAACATTTCACCAATCGTACCTCTGGCGGGTACCCAATGACCAACTTAAGGGAGTGTAGATCTATCTAATGGCTCTCATCTGCCGATTGTATGGGGATAAATATTGTTCCAGGTTTACAGAGGCATGGATTCCCCTAGCTTACATGGTATCCATTTCTGGGAGAGGTTTTATATGGGGTGCCATCATTTCCAAGCAGTTGAGCATTTGCATTCAATAGGCCCGGACGTTTAAAGAGGGAGAAACCCCATCCTTCTACATGGATTCTAATTTATTAGACATCATCTGTGCCAGAAATTCCTTTTCTGGAATGAACCTAAGATGGCACTCCTCATAAATCTCAGTCCATGTATATTTCAGAATCTTGTGGGAGAACAGGTACAAGAAATCCTAATCTCTCATTTGCAATCAATTTATCGCACGTATTCATTTTATACTTTTCAAGAAAGAGTGTACAAGACTGTCAGATGCGGCCAAAAAGATGATATCAAAGGTTGGGCACTGGTATATGTATGAGCGCGATACCTATATCAGGGGTTTTGGAGCCACCATATCACCACACCTATTACCTTTGTATGTCCTTGATCGACTAGTAGTAGGGGAAATCTGTTATCACACCATCCTGCAAGGTTACAATGCTACTCTGGTAAAAGATAAGAAGTGGGCATTCATACCTTATGGATTTCATATAGGTTTCTACATAGTAATATACACCACTCAAGCCAAGTAGGAGGGCTTAGGCCAATTGGATTTCCGATTCTAGACTGGTCGTTTTCGCAAGAACGACCCAAAGGGTCTAGTCCTGAAGCATGCATCACAAGTATTGTCCTGCTGGCCATACACCCATGACAGGTTTGAAGATGAGATCTTCACCAAAAATTCTCAAGACTGGGATGAGGTGATGGCAAGGATGGTCGACCCTAAGGTGACCAGGTTCAAGGCCATGAGCCTAGATGAGCAAGCGACAACCCTGGAACAATCGACTCAAGGGTTCCTCGGGGCCAGAGAAGAAAGGATAACATTTGAAGCAATCGAAGCAGCAAAAGCCCCCTTGATAGACCCAATGCAAGGTAGAGATATCCATTTGGTACAATATGTGTGGGAAAGGGGACTTCTCATATTAGAACAGGCACAATAGGTGCTTGATCAGCTATAAAATGACCCAGACCTATCAGAAACGACAAGATCACCTGTCGATAACCTAGACAGAAGCGAGGTGGGTACAAGCAGCCCCAAATTTATAGATGTTGATGAACTTGTTGGGGTGATGGCCTTAAATTCACAATGCCACTGGTTGGATCACTAGCAGGTGTGGTGACTCAGCCAAAAAAAGTTTGGGTACCAGTAGAAACAAGAACGTCAAACCCCTTGAGCGAGTTTATAAAGATATATGATGATGAAGAGAGCCCAGAGGTATCTCTTGGGACCCCTGTGCATATCGAGGAAGAAAAGGGTCCTGGAAAGACATTTTCTCCTATCCCCGAGGTCCAAATCAAGGAGATTCCTATGAAATAAAAGAAATTTGAGAGTGTCTTAGAAACCAAAGTGCCTGATGCGCCAGAGACCCAAGCAAATAGTTTGGAAGACTAGTCAGGGTCGGATGAGCTAGAGACTAGAGCACCACAGCAGGAGATCAATGTTTCAATGGTCAATGAACAAGTGAGTATCAAGTCTATTCCCGATGCCTCTATTTTAATCAGTGCTCAAAACCCCGAAGAGTTCCAGAAAGAAGCCGGGCCTTCGAAGCATAACGAGGAAGTTCAAGAACCCGATCTTGAATGAATATACACCACTGTAAGTCTAGGAAATACACTCACATGGGGTGATCAACAGATTCTCAAATCGGTGGATGAGGTAGCCGATGTAAATTCTATAGCGTATGATCGAAAAAGGAAGGCCATCATCCAAATAACTACAAAGAAGAGGAGGATCATGTTAGATCACTCCATCATCATCACTATAGAGGAAAATTTGATAAACACAGAAATGCTAGGACATCCAAACTTATCGACGTAGGGAAAGAGATCTTAGATGCTACCTTAGACAGAGCCAAAAGAGATGAGAAGGAGTTGGACGCCACCTTGAAATAACTGGAACATTTGTGCCACTTAGCTAAGTACTATCAAGACACCACACAGGCCGTGTTATACTTAAGGAGTGAATTCCAGGAGGCCTATAACAAGTTCACCGATGAGCAACACCTTTTCACTGCTAAGATAGCGGAGGTCCAGGAAGATACTCTCATGGCACTCATGACATGCAAGGATATTGAGCAGTGGTATGAAAAGGTGCAGCAAGCTATAGAAATAATCGACTACATTGGTGTAGTCCAATAGGGCTGAGATAAAGAAGAACACGACATCTGAGTGTTGAGCGAAAGCAGTATTGATCGCATAAAATGATCAAATGAGTATTGGGCTAAAATATCTCGAGAACCACACCAGGAAATTCAAGAGCAGTGGGCCAAATGAAAGAAACATTGGGTAAAATCAACAAGGAAATGAAGGATATCAGAATACTCGAGTTTGGAGGGCCCGATGACTCTATTGACTTGCACTACATAGTTGAATTGCATGCCAAGCAAGATTCTTCATGGGCTGAAAGATTAGCGAAGGTGACCGACACAGTGCCAGGACAGGTGCAAAAATTTATGGAACACCCAATCAGAGCTTGGGCTATGCTGCAATAGTTAAGTACCATTTTGGTGAAGTATCAGGTGCATGCAGTGGAAATCAGAGAAATTTACATAGCCCCGATGGAATAACACAGGTTCCCATACACTAAAAACTGTGAGGAGTTGTTCATTAGTTGGTTGGAGTATGAGAAAAGTCACCCTTTCAAAGTGATATCTTGAGATGATTGTTGGAAAACTGTTAGGAGAGAATGCCACATGGAGAATTCTATTTTTCTTAACTGCACTTTAGCCATTATTTTTAGTTAATTTTATGTTATAAATAAGAGCATCGACCGATTATTTAAGGGTCGATGGTTGTTGCAATAAACTCTCTTTCTTGGTTTTGTTAAGAACTATTTTCGAGATACCTTTAATAGAGAAATCCTTCTAGACCTTAGACAAGATATATTTTCATTAAATGCATGTGTGATTGGATGTGGAGAAGAGATATTTCCTATCTCATCTCATGAATGGATGTTGTAATGAGTAAGAGATATTGAATCTATTGTTAATTTATCTGATGCAATGTTTTACGGTTCTTTTCTTTAATGATGAAGATGAATCATTGTGTTATTATCTGATGGATGATTAGAGTAGGTGAATTATTTTTCTTTCCATTATCTTATCGCATATGTGTTTTATTTCTAACAACTAGTATCTCAGATAGTAATTGGATTCTCACATGGTTAACATATTAGTACTAGGCCTGTGGTATAGAATTTTCGTCTGCATGCTTGAGTAGTGGGTTATCCCAAGCTCAACCTCTTCTCCAGTATTTAGAACCTTTTCTCATTTTGTTTCCAAGTTGGTTTATACCGGCTTACAATATTATATCAGTCCCACCTAAGAGAAAATACAAAAAGAGAAAGTATGAACCGAAGGAGAGGCCTTCACAATAAAACGTAAAGCCCGTCGATTAATTGGCTGGATCACAAGGTCTGGAGAACCATTCCACCATTAAACGCTGCAGATTCTAATTGGGCCTCTATGGCGGGTTTGGTTCCTACTGTTGAAATAAATGGATTTGGGACCCATCAACAGAATTGGCTCTAGAAGGAGGTCCTGAGAATCAATGGTTGAACACATATTTCACATAATATTTCAGACAGCCTGTAGATTCAAAACAACCCACATGCATGGCTATTCATTCCCAAGACAACCCACACACATTGAGTACTCCTGAAACAAGTAACTCACCCTAGCCTGAGGAAGAATGCTTGTTCCTTGACATACCTTATTCTCTCCCTCAAGAGGAATTAAATCAATTCAGAAGAATCACAAGAGCATACGCCTGACAGATCGGTGCGCTGTCTTTAGCTCTGATACTTCCTTAAAGACAAAAAATAAGTAGACCAGTGGTGAATACTCCTGACAAAGTTTTTGTGCACACAGTAGAATACCTAATAGATTTCATAATCACCAAAATCGAACATCATATTAATATTATCCCCGAAACTCCAGCCGACAACGTCTCTAAACCAGATGATTTTTCAGAAGAGGAGGAGTTTAACTCAGAATCTGAAGATATGGAAGACAACAATGACCATAATGAAGAAAGGGGAAACCCACCATAGAATAATCAACCCTGGTTGGCCAGAGATGCTTTGGCTCTCCCAACACCAGTGCATAACCTTCCCCAACATCCAGAGAAGTTACTTCCTAAGTTTGATCCTAAGACCTCAAGATTGCCTGAAGATCATATCAAGAAATTTATACTAGCGATTAGACTTATGAATGTCCAACATGAAGACGTGGTGTGGAGGATTTTACCCTATACTTTCGAGAAATCCACCTCCACATGGTATTTTAACCTACCTCTAGGGTCCATAACTATTTGGACAAAGTTTCAAAAGGATTTTTTAGATAAATTTTCCGAAGAAACCACTACAGGAGCTTTGATGGATGAATTGTTCGCAGCCACCATGAGTTCAAAAAACAAGGTTAAATATTTCAATCAAAGATTAACAACTATATTGAAAAAATTTAAACCTGAATCTAAACTAACTCAAGAGTTGCAAATCGAAGTATATGCTAATGTGCTCCCAACTTTTATTTCCATGTTTGTGAAGAGGGCTGCCAAACGAACCTTAGTTGAGAATTTTGAAGAAGACAAAATAATAGAATTCCAAATGAAAGGGTGTAAATAAGGCTAGGTCTCTTTAGTTAAGAAATAAGTTCAACCTCATCCCAGGAGAGGACTCCTTTTGAATAGACCGCCAGGGAAACAAGCAGAACATACTCCCGACAAGGGTAACAGAGACATATAATATCTACAACACATGGTTAACAAATTATCAAATGAGATCATAGACATGAAATGAAGTGCAGAGGAGGGAAAACAAGGACAAAGGCCCTATAAGCCTTTCTTTAAAAGGAACCCATTGTTCAAAGCAATTGAACCTCCCCCAACAAAATTAAATATCGATCTAGGAAACATGGCATCTGATTCTTTCTGTACCTATCATCAATAAAACCACTCTGAAAGAGACTGCCCTCAATGGGTGCATTCCATTAATTTGATGGTCAACCAGTTTTTAGATGAGGTTTCCCTAACCGAACAACCAAGAAGTTCAGTTATGAATGTTGCTGATCAGGAAGAGATTGATCCACCAGAAGATAAAACCATGCTAATATGGGATCCTAAACTAATTATGCCTTCCGACGACTTATTTCAGGTTTAAGAACCACCTGCAGAGATATCGGTTACGCAAAATCGAAGTAAGGGTCTGTCTGTCTCAAAATATCCTACTACTACCCAAAATCTGGGAGGGAGAGTGACTCCCGATCACTCGAAAACACCTTTTTCTCCACGTAAGAACCCTATTAGCATCCATACCCGAGAATTGCCCAAACTGGAGTACAAAGTAGTTGAATATTTGAAGAAGTTGAAGGCTAATATATCAATTATGGAAATATGTAGAATCCCTCAGCAAAAAGACTTCCTTCTACAAGCTTTAAAATCAGTAGAAAACCCTACGCCAGGCGATGAACAACAAAGAAATCTAACTTCCACAGATCTAGTAAAAAGAACAACTGTGAATACCTTCTCGGAAGATAAGAAGGGAAAACCCTTTGTCCCACCATTCCTTTTAACGTTTGAAGTTTTCAACAGAAACCTTCACAATTGTTTGGTCGATTCATAATCATCTTCCAACGTTATGCCACTATCTATTTGCAAGAAATTAAATGTCGTTCTTATCAAAAGCGATAAACATGTAATACAACTAGAGAGAACCCATGTCAAAGTCATGGGGGAACTCAAAGATGTAATGATCAGAATAGCAACACATCCTAAGTTTGTTCAAGTGATTGATATTATCGTAGTAGATATCCCAGAAGCTTATGGATTGTTATTAAGTTGAGATTGGTCTGAGAAGTTAAATGGATACTTTAGTACAGACTGGTCACACCTTTGGCTACCGCTAAAGGGATACAAGAATATGATCAGAATTGATAAGGAAAGGTATCTGAAACATATTGTCACTGATTTAGAAACCCTAAATGAACCCTCATTGACAGATTTACTTGTGTTAGGCAATTATTCCTATGATTCCTACTTCGGCAACTTATCCCCTCTCTCGTTTGATGTCCCTCTTACTCAAAATTCTGAAATGGTTTTTCAAGAGAAATCGTCGATACCGACAGAGGAAACTCTCTTCTGTCAATAACTTGTGTTAGAAATCACCAGACAAAAGATATGAGAGCAAGAAAGTAATAAGAAAGAAGAAATGCTTAATTTTCACCCACAAATTTGGACCATATACTTTGATGGATCTAAATCACAGGAAGGATCAGGGGTAGGGTTCATCCTCATTGATCCAAAAGGTAAATGTCATTTCCTATCTTGTAGAATTGAGTTCGAGTGCACAAAAAACACTGTTGAGTATGAATCTCTAGTCCAAGGGTTAAAGAAAGGCATAGACTTAAACGTCAAAGAATTGAAGTTTTTCAGTGACTCGAAGATTATCGTTAGACAAGTAAGGAATACTATACATTGCAATTCCCCGCACCTAAGGGATTATCAATAGAAAGTTCATAGGTTAAGAGATCATTTTGAATATTTTAATATTATAGCGATCACCAGAGCATAGAATATCCTTGTTGATTCCCTAGCCATAGTTGCTTCAAGGTTGTCACCTTTAGAAGATTATGAAGCCTCCTGGCTCACTATGGAGCTACTCTACAAACCATTGGTGCCTAACAACATTTCTAATTGGAAATTATTTGAAGAGGATGAACAGATCATAAAATTTCCAACTAACCAAGATAATTTTAAGGACTTAGCTATTGACGATGAAGTATTCTAGGAACAATCAATAGAAACCGATCCCCAAATAGGTCAACCAACTGACATATTGAAGTCTCACACAATCTCGAAGGGGATAGCTAACTTAGAAAAACGTTTTGACCTGAAAGAGCAGTTTAAGAGGCCCAAAAATGTGAAGACCAGTAATTCCTATCCCATGCATGAAACTATAAATATTGGAACCCCGAAAAACCCAAAGAATGTAAATCTCAGCAAGACTATGTCTAAAGAGGAAAGAAAATCTTATCTCAAACTGTTCAGACAATATCAAGATGTCTTTGCATGGTATTACCAAGATATGAAAACTTGTGATACCCGTATCATTCAACACACTATCCCATTAAAACCAGAAGTGAAACCCTTGCAACAGAAGCTCTAGAAGTATCACCCATCCCTGGAACCTCTCATGTGTCAGGAGTTGAAGAAACTTTTAGATGCCAAAATTATCTTCTAGGTTAGGCATTCTGCATGGGTAGAAAATTTGGTTCCGGTGAGAAAAAAGTCTGGAGAAATCCGCTTATGCGTATATTTTAGGAACCTTAATAGAGCTTTAGAAAAGGAAAACTACCTAGTCCCACTGATGGAGAAACTCTTGTAGACCGTGTCCAGGTCTGAGATTTTCTCTCTACTGGACAGTTTCTCGGGTTACAACCAAATTCTGGTTTCAGAGGAAGACCATTTGAAAACTACCGTCTGAACCAAGTGGGAAAATTTCTCTTACAAACGCATGCCCTTTCGGTTAATCAATGTAGGGGTAACCTTCCAAAGGTCCATGGACATAGTGTTTCGAGGACTGGTCAATAGGTGTGTGGTAGTGTATCTGGATGATGTAACTGTGTATTCAAATAACAGAGAAGAACACATCCAACACTTAACCCATATTTTCGAAAGGTGTAGAAAATACGGTATATCTTTAAACCCTAAGAAAACTATCTTTGGTGTGGAGGAAGGAAATATATTAGGTTATATTATATCCCAAGCTGGAATTCGCATAGACCCTATGCGATTCAAAGCTATAACTCAGATCCCGTTACCTCACGAAAAAATGACAATGCAATCCTTCTTCGGGAAAATCAATTTTGTAAAAAAATTCACACTTGATTTCACCGAGACTATTAGATCACTACAAAACATGATCCACAAAGATGTTGAATTTAAGTGGGTTGATGAACAAAAGGATTCTTTCAGCAATATTAAAACTTCTATATATCAATCCCTCATGTTCTGAAATCCTGATTTTAATAGAGATTTCTTCCTCTATACTTTCTCCTCCAACCAATCGTTAGCTACAGTATTGACTCAGAATGATGATGACAAAAACGAGGCTCCGGTGTCATTCATGAGCACTAACCTCCAAGGAGTTGAACTTAATTATCGTGTTATTGATAAACATGCCTATGTGGTATATAAATAAGTAAAACACTTCAGATCTTACATCTTCCATAACCATACCAAAGTAATCATACCTCATTCTGCAGTTCGATCCTTGTTAAATCAACAAGAGATGGGGGAAAGAAGAGGGAACTGGATGGTAGTAGTCCAAGAATTTGATCTGATATAAAACCTTCCGAACTAGTTAAAGGGAAAGGGTTGTGAAAACTTGTAGCTGAAGCCCAAGACCAAGTAAATGAATATTTTGGATGGGAGAATGAAATGGAATTATGGTGTGGTGAAGCTTCATACATTTCCCCAGGGCTAGAGTCCTGGTATGGGAATTTGACTTATCTCCTGCACCATGGGACTTGCCCAGAAAAACTCAAGCACGGGGAAAGGAGAGCTCTCAGGTTGAAATCTACGCAATATCGCCTCATAAATTTGGTACTCTTTCGGATTAATTATGATGGGGTACTTTTAATATGTCTTGAATGTAAAGATGCAGACAAAGTTCTTAAGGAGCTCCATGATGGCCCTGCCGGTGAACATTTTGCAGCAAACACCATCGCTCATAAGATAATGAGAGCTAGTTATTATTGGCCCACTTTGTTCAAGGATGCTCACACCTACACTAGGAACTGTAAAACTTGTCAAATGAGCGTTGGGAGAGAGAAGAGAGCACCAGTCCCACTCCAACTGGTGATCGCTTCTAGGCCTTTTGAGCAATGGGGGTTAGACATCATAGGAGAAATTACACTAAGCTCTTCAAAAAAACATAAGTATATACTTACTGCCACCGATTATTTTGTGAAATGGGCGGAGGCCATCCCTCTGACCCATGTAAACGAGAAGGTGGTAATCCAATTCATAGAACAAAAAATGATCACAAGGTTTGGTGTCCCTTCTGTCCTTGTTTTTGATAATGTGGCTTACTTTTATTCCACCTTATTAATAGATTTTTCAGTAGATAAAGGAATCATAATTATATACTCTGCAAATTACTATCCACAGGGAAATGGAGTGGCAGAATCAACTAATAAGAACCTGGTGAGAATATTGAAGAAAATGGTTGTAGACAACCAGAGAAATTGGCATAATCTACTTCATAATTGTTACACATTATTTTCGTCATCCCTACAGTCGTTAATGATGTAAACCTATCTGTTACCTTCAGAGGGGTCACAGTGGCCTGAGTTCCTAAAGAGAGAAGGAAGAAGAACTTTTCCTGAGAAAAGAAGTTGCATTTTCCTATGTAAAAACCTTATAAAAATGGATGTTCGCAGGTTGCTATATAGGCAGGGTGCGAGAATGACCAATTCTCGCAGGTTGCACTATAGCCAGGG
>ML791951.1:91824-112995 GCA_009831015.1 Picea engelmannii
ATAAGTTCAGCAATGAAAGCAACTGCTGAGAGGGGTGCTCGTTTCCACCCAACCGTAGGCGTAGCGACTCCTACTGGATTTACCACTAGCCACCCCTGAGCTGAGACCATGATGTCTTGAGACCTGCGTCTCTCTGTCTGCCCATGTCCAGGAGCGAAGGTTGCAATCCCCTCCTCTCTGCGATCACTCACTCTGCATAGAGCTGCCAGAGTTCCCCTCGCGTCCGCCCGCTTCAATCGTTTCAGCCGTACGCCTTATCCTCTCGTGAGGTCGCGTGTGGCTCGATTACCCTTGTGCTGGTCATTCATGATGGCTCTATGGATGGGCGGTTCACCTCCCCATCCCTCATCAAGCCATCAACCTACCGGCCTGCAAGGCATTAAATTCAGGGCTAGCGAGCTGCTTTTGGTTCTCCGGGCCAGTGGAGTCCAAATACGGTGTTTTAATTCTTGGTGGAAGTTAATGCCCCTCTTTCAAGGTGCCCTCCACCACCATCGTGGTCTCTTTTCCGCACATTCCCTCTCAGCAATTCTGCCATAAATTCAAACTATCATTTACATTCGTTGACCTCCTCTTGCAGGTCCATTTACATCACATATTCATACTTATGAGTTTTTCCATAGTCCTTGGCCAGTCCAGTTATATTTACAATCTGGGGGAAATATGGTGTTACAATCATGCATCACAAGTATCGTCTTATTGGCCATATGCCCATGAAAGGTTTGAAGATCAGTTCTTCACCAAAAATTCTCAAGACTGGGATGAGGTGATGGCAAGGATGGCTGACCCTAAGGTGACTAGGTTCAAGGCCATGAGCCTAGATGAGCAAGCGACAACCCTAGAACAATCGGCTCAAGGGGTCCTCAGGGCCAGATAAGAAAGGATAGAATCTAAAGTAGTTGAAGCACCAGAAGCCCCCTTGATAGCCCTAATGCAAGGAAAAGATATCCATTTGGTACAAGATGTGTGAGAAAGGGGACTGCTCATGTTAGAACAAGCACAATGGGTACTTGATCAGCTACCAAATGACCCATACCTATCATAAATGACATGATCACCTACTGATAACCAAGAGAGAATCTAGGTGGGTACAAGCAGACCCAAATTTATAGATGTTGATGAACTTGTTGGGTTGGATGACCTTGAAATCACAATGCCAGCAGCTAGAACATCAACAGGTGTGGTGACTCAGCCAGAAACAATCTGGGTACTAGTAGAACCAAGCGCATCAAACCCCTTGAGCAAGTTTATAAAGATATATGATGATGATGAGAGCCTGAAGGTATCTCTTGGGACCCTTGTACATATCAAGGAAGAAAAGGGACCTGAGAAGACATCTTCTCCTATCCTCGAGGTCCAAATCAAGGAGGTTTCAATGAAAGAAAATAAATTCAAGAGTTTCTTAGAAACTAAAGTGCCCAATGCACCAGAGACCCAAGTAGACAGTCTGGAAGACCAGTCGAGGTTAGACAAGCTAGAGACTGGAGCACCACAATAGGAGATCAGAGTTTCAACGGTCAATGAACAAGTAGGTATCAAGTCTATTCCCAAAGCCTCTCTTTCAATCAACACTCAAAACCCTGATGAGTGCCAGACAAAATTCGGACCTTCAGAGCATAACGAGGAAGTTCAAGAACCCGATATTGAACTAATATACACCAACGAAAGTCTAGGAAATACACTCACATGGGGTGATCAGCAGATTCTCAAACTAGTGGACATGGTAGTTGATATACATTATATAGCATATGATCAAAAAAGGAATGCCATCATCCAAAGAACCAAAAAGAAGAGGAGGATCACATTAGATTGCTCCATCCTCATCACTACAGAGGAAACTTTGATAAACACAAAAATTGCCAAGACATCCGAAATTATCGACGTAGGGAAAGCGATCTCAGATGCTACCTTAGACAGAGCCAAAAGAGATGAGAAGGAGATGGATGTCGCCCTGAAAGAACTTGAACATTTACGCCACTTAGCTAAGTACTATCAAGACACCACACAAGTCACGGTATACTTAAGGAGTGAATTCCAGGAGGCCTATAGCAGTTCACCGATGAGCGGCACCTTTTCACTGTGAAGATGGCCAAGCTCCAGGAAGATACTCTCATGGGACTCACGACGTGCAAGGATATCGAGTTGTAGTATGAAAAGGAACAACAAACCATAGAAAGTATCAACTACATTGGTGCAATCCAATAGGGACGACATAAAGAAGAACACAACATTTGAGTGTTGAGCGAAAGCACTCTTGATCACATAAAAAGATCAGTCGAGTATTAGGATAAAATGTCTTGGGAACCACACCGAGATATTCAAGAACAGTGGAACAAATGCGAGAAACATTGGGGTAAAATAAATAAGGAAATGAAGGATATCGGACTGCCTGAGTTTGGCAAGCCCGACGACTTTACCGACTTTCATGACATAGACGAATCATATGCCAAGCAAGATTATTGATGGGCTGAAATACTAGTGAAGGTGACCGACACAACGCTAGGACAGGTGCAACAATTTATGGAACAACCGATCAGAGCCCGAGCTTTGATACAATAGTTAAGTACTAGTCTGGTCAAGTATTGGGCGTATGCGGTGGAAATCAGAGAAATTTACGCAGCCTCGATGGAACAACATAGGTTTTCATACACTGACACTTGCAAGGATTTGTTCATTAGTTGGTCGGAGTATGAGAAAATTCACCCTTTCAAAGTGATATCTTGAGATCACTGTTGGAAAACTATTAGGAGAGAACGCCACGTCACAAATTTTGTTTTTCTTAACTGCACTTTAGCCTTATTTTTAGTTAATTTTATGTTATAAATAAGAGCATCGATTGATTAGTTAAGGGTCGATGGTTGCTGCAAGAAACTCTCTTTTTTGTTTTTGTTAAGAACTATTTCCGAGCTACTTTAATAGAGAAATCCTTTTGAACCTGAAACAAGATATATTTTCATCAAATGCATGTGTGATTGGACGTGGAGAAAAACTATTTCCTATCTCGTCTCATGAATGGATGTATTAATGAGTAGGAGCTATTGAATCGGTTGTTAAGTTATCTAATGCAATTTTTTACAGTTCTTTCTTTAATGATGAAGATGAATCTTTGTGTTATTATGTGATGGATGATTAGAGTAGGTGAATTATTTTTCTTTCCATTATCTTATCGCATATTTTTTTTTCATTCTGACAATTAGTATCTCAGATAGTAATTGGATTCTCACATGGTTAACATATTAGTACTAGGCCTGTGGTATAGAATTGTCGTCTGTGTGCTTTAGTAGCGGGTTATCCCAAGCTCAGCCTCTTCTCCAGTATTTAGAACCTTTTCCCATTTCATTGACAAGTTGGTTTATACCATCTTACAATATTATATTGGTCCCACCTAAGAGAAAATACAAAAAGAGAAAGTCTGAACTGAAGGAGAGGCCTTTATAAGAAAACGTAAAGCCCATCGATTAATTGGCTAGATTGCAAGATCTGGAGAACCATTCCACCATTAAACGTTGCAGAGTCTAATTAGGCCTCGGTGGTGGGTTTGGTTCCTGCTGTTGAACTAAATGGATTTAGGACCCATCAAGAGGTCCATAACGGAGTTACTGAAGCTTACGATGGGGTCCTGTAAGGTGTTTTTTCTACAATTGCAACCAAACTTTATATCCCAAATGAAACTTTTGTAGCACACGATGTTGATCATGGTGTTTCTTGTACTTCTACAAAATATCTTGAACCTATTGGAGGATGTGCACGATTCATTCAATGAACCAGGTGGATTGGTTAGATTCGGGTTTAGAATGGGATGATTCTACCTATGTGGATGCAAGGGGTAATGAAACATCCATGGGATCCAATGGTTGGAATCCCAACCCCACCTGAAAGGGGATGTGGCTAGTTGAGCTATGTATGGCTCTGTTGTAACTATGTTCAACATAGGGGAGAATATCATCCCATGTGTGTGAATTATTGGAATTGTACATGCGTAAGATATGCACGATCATCCTATTGACAACCTAATTTTGGCCATCCATTTGGGGGTGGAAGGTCGTGGATTTGGTGAGTTTGGTTTCCATTTGTGACCAGAGGCTCAACCAGAATGTGTTGAGGAATAAAATTTCTCGATCTGAGACGATGGTTTTTGGTATCCAAAAAATGTACCCACACTCATTTGAAGAATATAGTTATAGTGGCCTCCATTGTGATGCTCGTCTTGTGGGTGACCATAATCACCATCTTGGAAAATTGATCAACAACCGCGAAAACACAGTCATTTCCCTGCTTGGTTAAAGGAAGTCCTGACATGTAGTCCATTGAGATGGATTTTGAGGTCCTGTCAAGAGTAGCCAGAGGGGTTTACATGCCTTGTCTCTTAATGGTCAGTTTGGAAATGGTGCGGGCCATGCAGGACCTTATTTACTTGCTGACATCCTATCGAAGTTTCGACCAATAAAAATGTTGTTGCAGAACTACCATTATCTTTTCTACGTTGAAGTGTCCTACAACCCGACTGTAGTGAGTTTCCCAAATCAGCTTCACTCACTCACTTGATGGGACATAGAGATGGTCTAGATGGCACAACAAATCATCCTGAAGATGGAAATCAATGACAGTTGTGTTTGTTCCTAGCATATGGTAGGTTGTGGTGAATTCATAATATTTCCCATAGATTTGGGGCCATCCAGAGGTCTCATTTCCACAGGATTGTAGCACTATGGTTAGTGCTACAACTGGAGGTCAACTAAGGCATTTTGCGATGTGGTTGGTGCTCCCTATATTATACTTGATGTTGATATGGAACTATTGCAAGTATGTGGACCAATTATGTTGGCATTCATTCTACAATTTTCTTGTGTCTACATAAACTGTAGAGGCTTATGATCAGTGTGGATGATTATCTCCTTCCCAAGAATGTAATTCCTCCACTGGAGGTAGGCTTGTACAATGGAGTACATTTCTTTCTTGTAATTTGGGTACTTATAGAAGGTATCGAATATCATCTCACCATGATAGACACAGGATGTCCATGCTGAGTGAGAAGTGCACCCACAATAGAGTCTGAAGCATCTATCTCAATATCAAAAGGTTGTTGCAGTTCGGGTAATGAGAGTACTGGGGATGAGCACAAGCATTACTTCAAATCATCAAATTATTTTTGTTGCGACTAGCCCCAAACAAATTTTTCTTTTCCAACACCCTTGATCACTTGGCTAAGGACCCATGCAATGTTGTAGAATCCCAACACGAACCCGCGATAGAAATTGTCAAGGCCTAAGAATATTTGAAGCTCAGTGAGTGTGGTCGAGGATGGTCAATCAAAAATAACTTGGATTTTGGTTGGATCTACATACACACCATGCTCATCAACAATGTAGCCTAGGTACTGAACCTTGTTCATGTCGAAGGAGACTTTTTTCAAATTTTCATATAGTTGGTGTTGTTGTAGAGTGTGCAAAACCTATTGTATATGATGCAAGTGTTCCACCCAACTCTTGTTGAAGATGAGGATTTCATTCAAACACACTACCACAAAATAATTGGTGAAAGGCCACAAGATATCGTCCATCATCCTCATGAAATTTGTTGGGGCATTTGTCAAGCTAAAGGGCATGACCAACCATTCGAAAAGACCTTCTTTGGACTTGAAGGAAGTATTCCATACATCGGTCTGTTCTATTAGGATCTGGTGGTAGTTGTACTTCAGATAAATCTTACTGAAGTATTTCCCCCCCTTGAGTTGGTCAAGGAGATCATAAATATGGGGAATTGGGTACCCATTTCTGACTGTGATTTATTTTATGACCTGGTAATCAACGCAGAGTCATCAGGTCCTGTCTTTCTTCAGCACCAGCACAATTGGGATTCCACAAGGTGATGAACTTGGTAAGATGTGACCTTTTTTGAGAATCTCTTGGATTTGGCACTTGATTTCCTTATTTTCGGATAAAGAGTTGCGATATACTAGCCCATTGGGTAGTGTTGCGCCAGGGGTCAGGTCAATTGAGTGCTTGACCTGACAGGGCAGAGGTACCCTAGTGGGTGAGGAGAAGATGTATTTGTATTCTTCCATGACCTTATCCACTTGATTCTGCTATGTGGAGAGACATATCATGGAGTCCATGGATGTGGGTGCAACCACGAAGAAGAAACACTTTCCAGTATGAGAGATGAACTTCCTACATTTCTTGGTAGAGATCAAGGAAATAACAGTAGGTGGGACTACCTCGGGTATCCTATACAATTTCCTCTCCAAAGTAATAATAATACTACAAGAACTAGACTCATATACATCATGATTCTTCTATAAATAAGGTTGGCCCAAAAGAATAGCACAAAATTAAAGGAGGGATACATGACACAATACCTCATCTTTGAAGGGCTTGATGTCATAGGCCAGGTGACACTGTTGGTTGATGTGGATATCACTCCCTTGGCTAATCCATCCGATGGTGTATGATTTTCGGTGTGGTGTTGTCAGTTGATCCAACCACTTGATGATCTCCACTGAGATGAGGTTCTTCTGGATACCACTATCAACGATGAAGTGCAACAGAGTACCCTTTACCCACATATGTGAATGGAAGATGAACTCACCTTCCTCCGATTCATCAAGTTCACCAGGATGGACCTTGGTGGTAGTAGCGTTGGCACTGGGTTATGCATCAATGATCCATGTCCCTTTTTCTGGTTCTGACTCAGAGTGAGAGCCCCCATTTTATTCAGAGGCTTTAACTTCGGCCACCGATGACTGCTTTGAGTGACATTCAACGATTTTATTCCAAGGGATGTTATGGAACTCACACTATTTCTCAGTGTCTTTTTATTTCTTTCCATTGTCCTTATTTATTTATAGTTTAGACTGATTTTCATTTGGATGTCCATCCTTGCTTTGCCCTTTTCTCTGCAGGTTGGGGCTGCCTTTTCCCTACTTCTACTGTGAGGGGTTCGTAGACCTAAACTATCATGTCTTGTGTTTATGCTTCTTCTCGACTTTTTAAGTATATCAATAGGTCACACCCAAGGATGAGATGTCCTAAAACTCCATTTATAGTGTGATTTTGGCGAGCCCAAAAAACATTGTTTAGGGCCTCAAAATGGCCCTGAAATTTTTGGACCTAAAAAGATAGAAAACATTGCCAAGATGAAAAATGAATGTGAGCTAGTTGGAAGAGGTGGGTGGCCATCGATATCCATGTGGATTAATCTTCCCTCCTTAGGAATCAATGGTGTCCATTGCGTTGATTTCCCCCATCAAATGTGGAAATTTCTGCTGAATTTGGCCCCAGGTGAGCCACTTGCCTTGGTGTAGGAGTTGCCCTGCTTTGATAACATGATAAAGCTGAAGCTTTTGTTGGTGAGTGCCCTTGACTTGTGTGTCTGAGATATGATTTTTGGATGCATGTTCCATGTAGTTAGGGTTGAGATCTATCAAATTTAATTGTTCTAGTATCTCTGAGGTGTCCAATAAGGCTGGAAAGTATGGTTGAAGGAGGTCCATACTAAACACTAGGTGTAGGCCAAGTAAGGGGGGAATGTTGAGCTCAAAAGCATTGTCACCCATAGCCTTAGTGATGGGTTAAGGTCCATAGAATAGCATCCAAATATTTCTATGGGTCTTGTAAGGTGTTCTTCATGCAAGTGCAACCAAACTTTATCTCCCTCTTGAAACTTTTGTGGAACTCAGTGTTGATCATGGCGCTGCTTTTACTTGGCATTGGACTTGTGAAAAATATCATGAACCCATTGGCAGATGTCCTAGATTCTTTCAATGAACTGGGTCTATTTTTCAGCTTCAATTTGAACATGGGATGATTTGTCCTCTGTGGACACAAGGGGTAGTGCAACATCCACGAGAGGAAAAATTGGTACTTTTCCTCTTGGATTTGTGACTCCAGTGCTCTTAATTATGGACTCTCAGTGAGTCGCTCATATGTCAGGGCACTGCAATCAATGAGCTGCTTACATTCCAGGGTAAGAGCCTTGAGCTATTCAACTGTGCTCCTGGAAGTTGCTTCTCTTTGGTCCCTTACATCTTGTGGGGTCTCGGGTACTATGCGTAGCTCCAAATATGTTATGCGTTGTTGTATCTACTTGATCACTTCTTCAAGTTGCGCTACTTGTTGTGGAACTCGCTCTTCAGCCTTTACTTCTATGACTGTCACAGAGTGAATTTCTCTTTTGACCACTTCCTTTACTTCGAGTTTCTCTATGAGCAACTGTTCCTTTTCATGCAGTAGCTGGGATTTTTCTTCATCAAACTTCACTTGGAGAGCAAGATTTTCCCATTCTGCAGCACTATGTTTCTCTACAGGGACTCCCTGTACTTGCGCCAAAGCTTGGGTGGCTTTATCTATTTCTTCTTGCACTTGTCGAAGATGAGCTTCGACTGTATCAGCTAGGCAGTGGAGTTGAGCTAGCTCATCTCCCAATTCAAGTTCTCCTAGCGCAGTGGAGACTGCGCGGCTGGACTGTAGGTCCTGTTGTACCCCTCAGATTTTAGTCTCTATTTGATCATACATATCCTATTTCTTTGCTTCTTGTTTCTCTGCTATTTCCACCTAAGAATTGTTCAGGTCTGCTACGAGGAAGTCAAAGTCATCAGAGGTGAGGATGGTCTGCATCTTGTTCATGGTGGACTTCGATTTCTTTCGGGAGGAAGGTTTCATAGGTGAACCTTTCCTCTTCTTCAGGGGATCAGCCTCATCACCCTACTTCTATTTGACCTCTTTTTCATTCAAATATTCACCATCCCATCCTTTCTCTGGTGAGATGGAATTAGTCTTCATGGATGCACTGTCTAAATCCTGAGCCTCTTCAGTCTTCTTTTTGCTACTAGGTCCGGGTGTATATTGCACAGTTTCTAGGATGTTGATGTCGGATATCTCCGCAGGGTCTGCTGGAATGAGGAGGTCCATCGACCAATCCTTGGTGATCTCCTCCAAGTCCTACTCTATTATCTTATAGTAGGACTGAAGATTTTTCTTGTGTTCATTAGTGCACATTGTGATGTACATAAAATGTTAGTCTGCGTTGAACTTCATAAAGGGCCTGAATCGGTGTAGAGTGTTTGGAGTGATGTGAGGCTCAGACTGGATGGTTGTCTTCAGCTGGTTGTAATAGGTATGAAAAACAACATTGGATTGCCACTTTTTATTCATATTGCTTGAGTACCACATTGTACTAAACTTCACAGCCAATGGTTTGAAAGGCTCGATGTCTGGGAAGTCCGCACCTTCCGGCATATCCCAGGAAATAAAAACGATTAGAATCAATAGCCACCTAAAATGAAATTTGTACCCTTGGTCCTGGGCTTCTCTGTAGTTGAGTTCTAATTGGTTCACCAGGTACTTCACCCAGTTCATCTGAAGTCCTTCTGCGCACTTCCCTGCGAGGTTGACTACAAAACTGATGACTTGGGTAGGTCATTTCTTCCGTACTAACTTCCCTGTGATCAACTGACATGTGAGGCACAGTATTCCACTCTGAATATAAGCTACTTTGTAACCACATGTTCCCTTCTCAACATCGCCGTAAGTGTCCTTGATCCATTGTGCTAGAGTGCGATCCATGGATTTTCCAGGGTAAAACTCCTGTGGATTGGGTCCTTGCATACTCAACCCCATGATCTGGTTGATCAGTGTTGAATCAATTTTTATACGATGTTTTAGACATAAATAACCTCCATGGTAACAAGATATCAGTACCTTGACACATGCATTCACCTTCTAGTTTCATCCAAAGTGAGGAATCTTCATGACATTGAGCAAGGTGGATTGCGTGAGGTTATGGGTCCACGACTGGGGGATTATATTCAAATTATTTCCCCTAGTCCAAGTTAGGTACTTGTATGGGGTGAGCATGTTGTAAACTTTGCAATCTCCTAGGTTGAATTCACTAAACTTCAACGCCATAATCTTATCTTGGTCTGCTCGAATTGACCGTATCCCCTTCATGAGGTACGCAGTGATCAAAGTGTAGTCGAAATCTCTGGGCACACTATCTCAATTTATTGCGTCGCTCAGAGGTGGTAGATAGGTGGGTAATATGGCTGGGATAAATTTATCATTCTCTATATCATCCATGTTCTTGGTTCAGTTTTCATTAGATGGTCGGGATGGTCCGGATCCATGAGTAGTGGATGGAGAGGCTGGCAGTCCTCTTGTGGATGATGCTTGTATACCTATGGAAATCGACATGACTCTTTCAGTCATGAGGTTGATCAAAACTTCTTTAACAATTTTCTCGGTAGTGCTCAACTCATGCGACATACACTCAGGGTAAATTCCCCTCTATGAGGTAAAGGAATAGAGGGGAATTTGTAGATGGGAAAACTGACTGTGGATGAAATGGATGATTAATGATATTGTGGAGGTACAGCCAAAATATAACCATGATGAAATAACCTGGGAGTCCATTGGGTAATCTAGAAAAATAAGGATAAGGAGTATGTGGTTGATTCTCGAAAATGCGTAAGACTATTGGGACTCCCATCCCTAAAGGGTGAAAACAACATGAGTGTCAAAGTGCCAAGGTGAATTGTGAATGGGAAAACTCATGTGGGGAGGAGTGCTATCAGGTGACAGTACCAAATTGCAATGGAGGTGTTAGCATTGCAGAGATAGATATGAGGTTCCCACAGGTGAATGTCGAAGGGTGTGATAGGGAGATGAAATTGGTAT
Source organism: Picea engelmannii (assembly GCA_009831015.1). NCBI lineage: Eukaryota > Viridiplantae > Streptophyta > Pinopsida > Pinales > Pinaceae > Picea > Picea engelmannii. The sequence goes on from ML791951.1 coordinate 102,498, forward strand.
TCAGAGGGAATGACTACATACCATTTTCGATCATATACTTTAAGGGGATTGTGTTGAATTGTGATGACCAAGTACCTGCACACATTAAAAACAAATACCCGACATGAACAATGTTCGAAGATAAAGAACATATAACAGTGTTTTGATAATTTTGAACATGAGCATGTGTACCTGAGTGTGTCATGGAAAGATGCTCCGCCGGGAAAAAGTGAAAATGATCACCCGAAAAAAATGACTGTGTAAGTGGCAAAAAATGGTTCATAAAATAGAGCTTATGGGCTCCTGTACCAAAAAATGAAAGTGGGGAAAAGGGCTTAGATATGGACGATGGGTCCATAATTCCATCCCAGTTTCACTGACACTAGGGGCAATTAGGCGGTAGTTTGGTTGGAGGACATGGACCTCCCCTTTACTCGAGGACTGATGAAGAACTATAATGACTTACATTCATCAAAGAATTGGTATGGAGTTCCATAGGAATCTCAGGAAGATATGGGTGGTGTTTTGTGGCTAATGTGTTGCGAACATATGGGATAGATGGGAAATGATGAGTGTAATGCCCATATTTTGCGCATATGGCACAGGCAAAATTGGTTCATATGTTTTGTTTGCATGTGGTTGATGACTCCATAGTAGTGTGGAACATACTTGGTGGAGTGGAAAGAAAAAGTGGTGCTTGAGGAAGCTGGATAAAACTGCGTAGCTCGGGAAGAAAAGGAAATTTATGAGTGGGGTGTCCTTTTATTTCACATAATGCACAAGGGAGTTGAACTTGGGGACGTAGTGGAGTGACAGGATATTTCGTCTTTCGTCTACCCCCAGCCATAGCAGTGGTTCTGGCGATTGGGGGTGAGTGTGGTGTGGCCAGAGTTAGTACCATATTCTGCATTAGGATTCCCTTTGATTGAGGAGGGAGGGATGGTTGAGGAACCACCTCGGGTGGATGTAGATACCATACAGGGATGGCGAGTACCATGTTTGGAAGGGTAACTGTTGCAGCTACCTAGGATGCTTCAAATCCAGGTGGGGGGTAGAAAAAGGGAATTTGGGTAATGTCCTGGGGGACTGTCTCCCAAACCGGGATTTTCCCCTAGAGGGGGGGAGGATCTGTGATACGTGGTGTGGCGGCGCTCTCAGGGATATCCCGAGGTAGTATTTCTTCCACTGGTGGAACTTTGATATGGGGACAGGACTCTGTGATAGGAGTCTTGTCTCCAATGTATGTTCCTTTAGAGGAAACTACACACACTTGTGCTGAAAAACATGGGTTTAGGAATGATGGCGTTCCCTAATAAGTTCCCAACATGGATGGGTCTTGGAATAATCCAGGGCCAATGTTAGCAACTGGAAAATCATTCGAGCTAACACTGACAAGGGGGAGGATTTTATCGATGTTGGCGCAATGGTTAGGCTTGTAATGTGTAAGTTGGTCGATGGTGATGATCTTCCCATTTTGGGGGAACATCATCGTACAAAACACAGAAGAGGTGACTGCCTTCATAACATACATGTAGTTGTGTTCGAACAAGATATTGTAATCAAGCTGGGCATCGATAAATTCAATGTCAATGAGGATGGTTTTTCCCCCAAGTTCTATGGGGAAATTTTGAAAAATCCTTGTGGAAGATGTTGGTCAACCATCATAAGTTCCAAGGGTGATGGCAGAGGATACTAGCTCAGGGGAGCCAATTTTCTGCCATACGTGTTTTTGACATGATGCATGTGGATGCCCCTTCATCGATGATGCATGGATGAACTGTGATGTTCCAAATTTTGACTGGTATCTGGAAAGCTACCAAAGCGGGGAGAGGGGGTTCCCCATAATCTAGATCAAATGTGATGAGTCTAGTATCAGTAGGGTCAACTGCCCCCAGGGAGGAGAGTAATGACTTCCATTGAGTGGGACAGGTTTGAAGGACTTCCAATACTGACATGGTGGTAGGGGATTTCTCCAAGTCATCGACCAAACTGTAATTGTATGCTGCCCTAGCCTGAGGGTTGTTGACATTTTGTCGTAATGGGATGTGAGGAATCTGAAGGGGGGTTTCATTGTTAGGGCACGAAATCATCAGAGGTGGTCCTGTTGTAACTGGACCTACTTCCGAAGTGGTGGGAGTAGGTTTAGGGGGTGTGTTGTATTGATGAATGCATGTTTGTTGAAGAATTTATTCTTCGCTAGTGAGGAGGATAGTGTGATCTATAGGAGTTTCTGGGTTTTGATATTGTCCCATCTGTGGTGGGGCAGGGTGCATTTCCTACTGGGTATTCATCACCCCTTGGTGTGGAATAGGGTTCTGTAACACCGCTAGGGGTGGTTGTTGCACGTATTGTTGTGGGGCTTGCTGAGGGGAAGGCGGTGCTGGGGGATGTGGTCCATTCACGAATTCTGTCATTCATTTAAAGTCAGCTATTTGTGGGAAATGGTGAGTATAATGGTCATATTCACTGCAAAGGGAACAAGGGAAGTTTTTTTTTAGCTTATTGTTATTATTTCCTTGGTGTTTGTTTTGATTACCCACTTGGGTGTTCTGGTTCCCTTGATTATGGTTGCCCCCAATAGGTCGGTTTTGTTGGGGGTTATATCCCCCTAGTCCTGGATTATTATTGTTTCAGTTTTTTCATTTATTTTTGGAATTATTCGACTGATGGGCCATATTTTCCGTGCTTAATTGTTCAAAATTTTGAAACTGCTGAATGGGAGAGGGATGAAAAAAGTTAACCCCAGCATGTGGATGTCCTTGTGGTGGAGCCATGGGTTGGGGAGGACCAGGAAATGGAAAGTATGGATTATTTTGTGGAAATGATCCGTATGGTACATAGGAAGGCACGGTGCTTTTACTAGTGCTCAGGGTGTAAGCTGAGGTAGAGGGGGTACCAGAACTTGGTTGTATATCCAGACACATCATGGGTGTTGATGCGGGTCCACTCGTTGGTGGAGGGGGTACAACATGGTATGGATATTTGTAAGGGGGGGAAGGGTAATAAGGGGGTCTTCCATATATCAGTGGATTTTGGGGTGTACCATACATGGGTCGGGGTTAGGTGTATGGGTTGTGGTGTGTTGTGGTACCAATCAATCCGTCTGCTGAGTGAGACATCCCAGGTTTGTCTTGGCCAAATGGTACGAGTCTTGGGATGTCAGGTAGTACCATATAAAAGTATCTCGACTGCACATAAATGAGGTCATACTGCTGAGCCTTGTCGATGGCTTCCTCTTCAGATTGGGGGAAAGTGGAGGCCACATCTTTGGCAAGGAGGGAGATGAGTGATCTGAGAAACCAATCAGGGCATTGTTGTTTGGTGGTTTCTTCTTTGCATAGGCTATGTTGTTGACGCCATTTGTGAATGTGGTCAGTGATATGTGTGGCTGAGGTTTGTTTAAACTTTGATAGCAATTCGAGACCATTATCATGGTGGATTGGTAGTTGAAAGAAGGTCAAAAATTCTTGGGCCAATGATTCAAAAGTCACATGGAACTTTGATTTTTCATCTACATACCACTTGGTTGATGGGCTAGTGAGTGTGTGTTGGAATAAATGTAACCGGATGGAGTCATCCATGATGTTGTTTGAAGACCACCATAGGTGGAAGGTCATGACATGGTTGGAAGGTTTGTCTCCTTCCTTTCCTTCAAACTTGGGAATTTTTGAAGGTAATTTGGTAGGCATTGCAGGCCATGTGGGGTCATGCAATATAGGATCGTTGGTGAGCTTACTCAATTCTGGTATGTTGAGGGAAGCCAAGTATGGCATTTGGAGTGGCGATGGAGGATTAGTTCTAGCCATGGTGTGAGTGGTTTGTGTACCTGACCTATGAGGGGGGTTAGGTGGGGTGGTACTTCCTCCTTGGGAAGAAGTATGCCCCCCGCTTCCTTGTAAAGGAAGCATAGTGGATGTTTGACCTTGGGAAGTGGACCCAAGTAAAGTGGAACCAAGCAAAGATGATCCCAAGAAAATATCACTCATGTGGGTATGACAGGGTTGAGCTGATGAGTTGGCAAGACTAAGAACTCCTCCTCGAATGTGAGGGAGATTTCACAAGAGTCTGGAATGACAGGGGTTCTATGGGTCCCCCATGATGTCTGACTAGCAAAATGAATGTGTGCAACTAGTGATGAGAGTAATAAATGAACAAGAGACTTTGTATTACTTGGGTCTTCACAATATATCTCACAATCGTTTGTAATCACAAGAGAATCATACATAAATCAATTGAAAAAGAAGTGTATATGTGGATAGGTGGATTTTTTCCACGTGGGAGAACAAAGAACGAAAATCCTCGTGTCCTAAAAGACGTAACATCCTTCCTCTCAAATAGCACTGGACCTTCCAATAGCACTCAACAGTTGGGTTTGAAGCCACTGGAAGAGGAACTAGTGAAGGATGAAATAATCAGTTATAATGAGGGGTAGAGGGTGCATAGCCACACAAAATCTGATCAAGGTGCAATTGAAGCCCACAATTGCCACCTAAGTAGATGTCCTAAAATTTGGTCACTAGGTACGTCAGTCAAAGTGCGACATTTAGATTTTTGGCCTCAGAAATGGGTCACGGGTTGGATCTCATCCAAGAGGTGGGTGCCTCAAGGGGGGATGAATAGAACAATTAGACCTTGGCCTTCAACCCTTCACAGGTATCTCCCTGCCTTATCGTGTTAGGAACGCTTGACTTGGAGGATTTAAAGTTCCCTATTTGACAACTTCTAATGTTTTAAGATGTGAGAACTAGATAACGGGGAGTTATTTGGATGCCTATCCCCAAGATCCTACCTAGACTAAAAAAATTATTTTGGCACCTCCTGTGGAAGAAAACTTAGTGAGTTTTTAGAAAAAAATTAGATGTGGTTGTTTTGAGAGATTGGGGGTGTGAACCAATCTCATTGAAATTAAGTGGGAGTGGATAGTTTCGTCAAGAAAAGGGTGGGGCATTTCAGAATCCCTTTGGAGGAAACTTACTTCAACCTCCATGGTTCTCGATGAAACTATGTGAGTGAGTAGTGACTTTGTGTGTAAACAAGTGAAAGTGTGCCAAATTTTTAATAAGTTAGGTGTCACCTTGGAACATGTGGACTTCATGTGGTTCTTACAAGTCTTGATTACTTAATTTACTAGCTTCCATTGGTACAACCTTGTGGAATGTTAAAGTCCCTAGAGAACTAGCATGTGGACATGTGGGTCCTTACCAATCCTTTAAACTCCCTAATGTGATTTAATCTAAGAAATATTTAAAAGACTATCCTATATTGTGGACATGTGAGGATGTATGGGCTCGTTACAATAACCTTTAAACTCTCCTAGTGATGTAAACTAATAAAGTAGCTTCAAACTATCCTATCTTTGTAGCATGTGGGCATGTATGGGCCCTTACAAATTTAAGATGTTTTTGAAAAGAAACTAAGAGGAGTCTCAAAGGTGGTTATTGTCCTCTCCTAAAGATTTTGTCTTTAAGGGAGATGAAATTTTCCTTCAATCATTTTTTTGATTCTCAAGATCGCTCTATGGTGCGAGAGAAGAGCATACTCTATGATTTAAGTTCAATTTTTGGTCCCAATGTAAGTGGTTATATATGTGATAAAGAATGATTCCAACTTAACTTCAATCAAATCAAGCCATCCATGTGGCAAAATGAAAGCAAAAAGAGGATAAATATGGATTTTAACCCCCTAAGTGCCTATGTTTTGACTAACCTTTCATGTGGAGAGGGAATCTAAGTGTGGTGCATATTAAAATTTGTATAGAATCAGGTTTAATATGGCTATGGGCCTTCAACATATCACAAAAACCCTTACAATGTTTGAACTTCTGAACAGATGCACGGGTCACAGAGTAGACATAGGTGCATGTGGCACCAATACGCAAACTAGAGATGACCTGTTGGCACAGGTGTGCAGAAGGCACTGAGGAACAATGTTCTCTTGGAACACATGCTCAGAAGGCATGCTTGTGGGATAAAAAACCCGCGCACTTTCTGTTACATGGCTGGGAAGAAAATTTCGAATGAAATTCTCTTACCTCAGTTCTGAATTTATCTTTTTGCAGGCAGGCTTGGGCCAGTTATGGTTCCTACAAATTAAATAAACCAAAAAGAAGTGCTCAAACAACCCAAATGTGGAGGAAATTGATACCTATCCCCAGTGGAGTTGCCAATCTATTGTATCATTTTCATCACATAAATGAGCAAAAGAAGGACACTTACAAGTCCATTTGGGTTAGCTAGACAGGACAAAAATGAGTGCAAGAGTTAGAAACATCAAGCACAATAAGAAAATAAGCAACTAATCTAATAAAAATTAAAGAAACTAAACTAATGTGCATAAGGGAAATATAAAAAAAGAAATACCGATATTCGTGCCACCAATGGATAGATTGTATTAGTGGGAAAACACCAAAGAGAAAGGGAGACTTATGGTGTTATAACCCAAAAATGCACCACACAGGTTTACCTGGCATCAGGCCAACTCATGCCTCTTCCTAGCCAAAGCCATGTTGAACAAATCCTCAAAAAACCATTTAAATCAAGGGACCCGCACCCTAACCTTTCACTGGGCGCGGGTGACCGCTTGCTGACCTTCTACTGCATGCGGGTATCCGCGGGATAACCCACTATAACCCGCGGGTACCTAACAAAGCAAGAAATCAGGAAAGTTTCCGCCGGGACACGAGGATTTTTGTCAGTTAACTGGAACTCTTCGCCATGCATGGCCGAGAGTTCACCTAAAACCCTAGCTCCTTCTAGCCTATAAAAGGAGGGGTAGGGGTACTATTCAAGGAGGAAAAATCATAGCAAAGAAACTCTGCCAAATTGCCAAGTCCATTATTGTCCCAACCCTTTAGCTTTGCCTCAAGCTTCAGGAGAAATTCATGCTACAGCAGTTGGAGGACAAAGAAGAGGAGGAGCCCAGGATCAGGATCGAGGAACGGTGGCCAGTCTTAGAATTCATTGTAAGTGATTCATTTTGAGACTAATGAAAAAGATGCTTTTCCCGTCCCAAGTACATGAATCTCATCTATTTTATTTGATTTATGTTTTATTTCTAACCCTCTAGTATATCAGTAGCATGCATGTGTAGTCTTACCTTGATTGCAGGAAGCTTTGTGGAAGGGGCAGCAGCAGCGAGGAAATAGAAGGCTCAACAGAGGATCTACTTCAATCATCGTTAAAAAGGTGAGTCGATTCTTCCCATGTTTGCATGAGAAAAGGGGTTGGGATTTTGGGTAGGAGGTTAAAAGTTAAGTCATAAGGGTCATGATCTGCGTACAAGCTCAAAACCCTAGCTTGTTAGTCCGTAGGGTAGAATACCCCACAATAGAATTGGTGACTCCACTGGGGAGATTTTACTCTTAGGGTTTTCGGGTTTGGTGAAAGATCTTTTGGTAGTTCAAATAATTAAGTTTCCATTTCTTTGCTTATTTTGTTTTCTGTTAGTCAAAATCTAGCAGGGAACCTGATCATTAATACCAGTTTTCCTTGACTGACGCTTGACATTTAGTCTCGGGACACACAGAGGTACCCGCGTCCTGTAAGAGGCCTGCACGCGGGTAACCCGCGCCCTAACTGTCTATAGCACGCGGGTATCCGCGGGCTATAGTAGTTTCAGTAGCGTGTAGTTTTCAGGAAGCTAGAGAGGTAGTCTCCTCTTCCCTGTCAGAAGTTTATCTTCTCAAGGGGCTTTCTGGATCCTGTCTGGGTCTGAATTGGTTTATTGTCTTGTGTTTCAGTCTGTCTTGTTGTGTGTTTCTTTACATTGGCTTTTCTTTTTTGGCAAATTTGCCTTTTCTGTTAGAGTAATAGCATCTCAGCCTGTCAGAGACTCTGGTTGTCAGTACCAGAAGCCTTGTTCAGGACTAGACTATCTCTGTGTGATTTTATCTTAGTTTTTAAACATACCCGCGGCCTGCTTAGGTTTAGCACGCGGGTACCCGCGCTCTGTAGTATTTCAGCACGCGTGTACACGCGGGCTGTCTTGGTGATAGTAGAGGGTCTGTTAGGTATCTTTTCAGCTTGGGTGGGGAAGTCATCCCCTCCTGTGGTGAGAAGAGCTCCTCTCAGGAGTTTAGAGTCTGGGGCTGCACAGTTAGCAGGTTAGGGCAGTTCTCCCTTAGCTTGTGCTTGTTATTAGATTTTTCGATAGAAAAGACAAAAGAGAAAAAATATTTATTTTCATGGTTTTTAGACAAGTGTTAGAATTGATGTTGTTGAGATTGCTTTGTTGCATTTTCGTACTCTGATTCTGTCTACGATCTGCGCTTTAAGCCAGAGTTTTCTTTTCATTCTCTTGGTTTTGTTCTTGTCATCATTTTTCCTTGTTGCGTTATTTTGCAATGAAATAAAAAAAAAAAGAGAGAAAAATTTTCTTTCACTTTCTTCTTAAGGATTGAGTTGTTGCATCAGTAGCTAGGAAAGAAGTCTTTTTGCATAAGTTTTTGTAGTGCATGTCTAGTATAAGTAGCTCACAGATCTGAGTGAAAGTTCTCTTCATTTACTACATAAAATCTTAGTAAATCTGAAAAAGAAAGAAGTCTTTTCATTGAAAAGTTGTTGGTTTTGCATGTTAGAAAAAGTTAGTTTCCGAGCATTTTTTATGCATTTTGCTTTGAGTCTGTTTTACACACCATCAGTTTCACTTCCGCACCTTGAGATTTAAAAAGCCCATTAAAAGAAACGCTTAATAAAATCAAGTAGACTTTTCTGTTTGTAGGGTGCACACACTAGCTTAAGAATAGGGCCTTGGAATAGGTTGGAGTGTAAATTCTCCAAGGCCACCCAAAACAAACATTGGAGTCTGTCATTAGGGAGTATAGAAGTCCGGTTACGGAAAGTTATTCAGGACCCCCCTCTAACACAGGGCCTAAACACGAGGTCGCGTAAGGAAAGGCAGCGGAGATAACCCCTCCAAAGCTGGACCGAGCATTGTGGAGAACACATATAGAGGATCTGTTAAGGGATTCCGTCGTTAGCATTTGCCACAGAGCTTCGTGGGCCTCGAATCCATTCGAGGTCCTCAGTCGTCTTTCAAAACACTTGCTCTCGATACCCTTGACAGGTTTCGGGCTTGATACCCTTCTCATTGTGGTCTTTCGACTGTCGACTGTACCCGCCTGATAGTTGTTCACGTGCCAGCAAACTAGTTGCCTATATTTTCTAGGGACTTACACAGGTGACTGCGGGGGTATACCGCGGTACCTAGGACGGACTTCGGACCAACGCTTTGCAGAGTAGACCCGGAGGGTGCTTTCGTATTCGAGTTGCACTTGCACTGGTAAGGTACTCTAGTGTTGGTTGTGGTAACTGTTCTTCCTACTAATATAGTGCTTGCTTGATTTATCTTCTAGGGGCTTTCTTTTAGTGCGTGTTACTGTTTGTTCATGTAGAATACCTTAGCGTGTCGTGAATTCTCTCACACAGTGGAGGATTCAAAGCTCCATCAGTCACGAAGGCTTTTGGGCCTGCCGCCGGTTATCCTGGAGCCACCCCCGCCACCACTGAGGTGGAAGCTAGACCATCTTGGGTCTTTCGAAGAAACCGGGGCTTTCGATCCCGAACAACCCCCTGAGGAATCGACCGCCAATCTTGGATTGGTTGAAACCTCAGACGCTGATTTTGGGTCGGACGTTATTATTCCAATTCAATCTTACGAACGCCTATTATCGCCTAACCCAGTTATGGAACAAATCATTTCAATTGGGACTTCTTCCATTCCTATCATTGTTGTTACCACAGGAGAGGCTTCTCCTAACTTACCTTTGTCGACGGTCCGGGCCACCATGGTCTCGGCCGCAACTACGTTGCACGGTGGACCGTCCTCATCTATCGCGGCGGCCACGCAACCTTACACACCTAGTGTGATAGGTGCTCCATTTTCATACGGTATGCCTAGTTCAAGTACTTTTCCTGCACTCACTTCTTCCATTTCACAGACTTTGGGTCTAGGGGCAGGAAGCTCAAACGCTTCTCTGCAAGGTCAACTTGGGGGCACTCATGTCCCTTTCAATGCATTTCCTTACGCTGGAGGTCATATCCCTCCTTCGTCCCCTTCACTCGGTGGTCTACATCAGCAGTCCACCGGGCAGCCTGCACACACAAGTTCACTTGGAGCCGGGAGTCAAGGACAACCTGCGCAAACTTTGCCGGTAGGTTCGTCACCGTTTGTTTGGAATGGGGCGTTTGGTAATAACACACTCACATCCGCTGCTTTCCCACCTAGGGGCACACCCATCTTTGGACAGTCTAATCTAGCACAGGGTACTATTCCTATGCTGGGGGCACATATACCAGGTCTTTGGAACACAGGACAAGGATCCAATCCCGCCACGGGAATGTCGTTCTGGGGTAATGCTTTCCACAATCAATGGAACGTCGGACAAGCCTCTATGCCTCTCCCCACAGGACCGACATGGGGGAATCCTTCCCAAAGTCCCTCAAATACGATGAACGCCCAACATCCTATGTCCTTCATGGGGAATCAGCAAATGATGTCTCCTCAAATGCAAAACCCTTAC
>ML791951.1:122834-148871 GCA_009831015.1 Picea engelmannii
ATTCTTTTCCCGTCCCAAGTACATGAATCTCATCTATGTTATTTGATTTATGTTTTATTTCTAACCCTCTAGTAGATCAGTAGCATGCATGCGTAGTCTTACCTTGATTGCAGGAATCTTTGTGGAAGGGGCAGCAGCAGCGAAGAAATAAAAGGCTCAACGGAGGATCTACTTCAATCATCGTTAAAAAGGTGAGTCGATTCTTCCCATGTTTTCATGAGAAAAGGGGTTGAGATTTTAGGTAGAAGGTTAAAAGTTAAGTCTTAAGGGTCATGATCTGCGTACAAGCTCAAAACCCTAGCTTGTTAGTCCGTAGGGTAGAATACCCCACAACATATGGGTCCCCTCTTCCTCCAAGGGAGGGCTCTTGAACACCCACTAATTGAGATCTACTTACAAATAACAAACTAAAAGGAAATGGTGAAGAAATCCAAAGCTCATTCACTCAAGAGGTGATGTGAATGGCTCAATGAAATTATGCTTATATCCTCCAATGAGGAAAGAGGTTCCTTACAGGAGAATAGAGGAAACATAACAATACAAATAGATTCTTGAAAAATTAGTGTACCCATGGCCTCTTTTTATAGAAAATATTTGAGGCATTATCAAACTGGTCTTGAGTGTGAACAAGGGGGCCTTTAGGGCACCTTTAGTTCTTTGACCAACCCCCCACTCAGATTCAGCTTGGATTTGGGGGTCAAATCGACTTGGGAGATGAACCAAAAGTGGGTGGGAGGCTGACTAGAATCATTAATGCGTTGTTCTGAAGTGTGCGTGGATTTTTGATATTTTCTTTGGAGGAGTTCATAAGGAGTTATACAAGTGGTTAACCAGATTAGTAGATACCCAGTTTGAGATTAGATCTAGACCACCTATGGTTTGGACAACAAAATTGATCAAGAAGGTCAAGAGAGTTGATAACGTTGTGTCTAGAGCAGTGGATCTCTGGTTTGATAGCACTATTGGAGGGTACATTATTGAGTTCTCTATTGACAAAGTAGAATCATATAGTCAAGCAGAGAGGTATTTATTTAAGGGACCCAGAGGAAAATTCCTACACTTTTTGAAGATGAGGATTAAGATGCTATTGCATGAGAAGAATCTCCTGTAGATACAATGAAGCTAATGTTCAAGAATTCAGACAATGATAGTGACATAGAGGATGGACTCATGCGCAGTGGGAGACCGTTTCAGAGAGGTTCTTCTTGCGAACCTATTTAAGCAAAACTATGGAGATGAGGGATTCTAAAGTGGAGAAGAAGCAGATCTAACAGACAAAGAGTACTTAGAGTCCACAAGAACAAAGGAAATACAGACCGAAGAACTTCACCGAGGAGAAATAGAAACTTCGGGAACTGCACCTACTGTCAAAGTAGGTACTATTAATCCTCATGTTGTTTGAGTAGAATTAAGTAACCCAAGTAACCAGAGTAGTCAGATCAATCAAAGTACTGTTACAAGTAGTTTAGCACATACTCAATCAAGAACCCAAGGAATATCTATGGCAGATGAAATGAGTTTACCTATATTTAGAGGAGATGGATTTGAATATATTGACCAGCACTGGTTCTTATGTGAAGCGATATAGAGCTTCAAGAAAGTCACTGACGAAGTTGTTAAGACAACTCAGTTTAGTACTACCTTGAGGGATCACGCACTAAACTGGTACATGAAGTTTGTTTAAGGACCTGGACAACCTAGACAGTTCAATGACATTAAGACTACGTTGAGTGAAGAATTCAAGAAACCTAATTCAGAGCCACAATGCATTACAACGTTGAAAGAGATCAAGAAGAAGGTCACTGAACCTGTTTGAGAGTTTGATCAAAGATTTAAGACTTTGACAGGTCGTTTAATTTTCCAGATCCCAGATGAACATAATAAAGAATGGTTCATCACTTCTCTCCTACCACACATTAGAGTTCCTCTGATGCAACAAAAGGTTTCTTCGCAGGATGAAGCAGTGGATATCGTCGTGAAACTAGAAGCAACCCCTGTAGGAGAATCCATCGCAGGTATGAGTCAAATCTTGAATCAGTTAACTATTTTATCCTTACAGGTCGAGGATATGAATAAAGATAAACGAAAAGAGAAAAGAGAAGATATATGGTGTATCAGATGTAAATCTGAAGGCCATGACAAAGAAAATTGTCCTCTATTTCATGAATACTTGGCTTCTAGAGCACCTATCCCTTTGAAGCAAGCTATTGTACCCTGGTGTAAGGTATGCAGAACTAGACATCACCCTGGTGAGTGTTATTATATGAAAAAATATGTCTAGAAACCTACCAATATTTACTTCACATTCTGTAAGTATGTGGGACATGATGAGAAGGATTTTAGGGCTTATGATATCATGCATGAAAGATCAAGGGATACATATAGAATTCAAGGATAAGTACATAAAGAAGAAAATAATGTGCAGTTCAACCCCCTAGGAAGAGGAAACTTCAACCCTCATGGTGGATTTAGAGGAAGAGGATGAGGAGGAGGCATGGGTCGAGGCAGAGGTCAGATTATTTTCTATAACTGTGCACAACCAGGACATTTGGCAAGGGATTGTCAGAACCCTTGCACCACTTGCAGCTACTGTAATTTGTTTGATCATGTCAATGAATATTGTCTAGTATTGTTAGCCAAGCTCCAAGAGAGACGAGGAGGAAACCAACAAGTTCAACTAATATCAATAGAGCCTCACGTTGAAGACCCCAGAGTCATTGTTATTACTAGAGGAGGCATTGTTACAGGAGAAGACAAAGTGACTCCAGGAAAGACTGCAGAAGGATCAGGGATCAGAAGAGCTACAGAGAAGGAATAGTTGTGTGATCCACGAAGAGAAAATCATACTTTTGAGGAAGCAAGGAAAGAATTTCTAGAAGGACAAGCTTCTTCATCTAAGGCACAACCATAAGTAAGGGAATGTGAAATGCCACCAGCATTTGATCAGTCTGTTATAGCTAGACAAGGAAAAGAGGTAAGAAAGCTAATGGAATTCTTATATACATGTATTAATTTGATTAAATAGAAAAGGCTATACAGGAGATACAACACCTAGTAAGACAATATGAAATTGGGAAAATAGATCCTATGTTAATTAGAGTTGTAAATCAAGTATCAAGGAAGAAAAGGACAAACAAGGAATTACATCTTAGTGCTCAGATTGGAGACTAGGACGTGGACTATGTGGTCCTCGACTTAGGATCAGAAGTGAATGTTATGACGAAGAAGACTTGGGCACTAATGTGAAAACCTAGAATGATTTATTCCCCTATCAGGCTCAGGATGGCTAATCAACAGGTAGTGAGCCCCTTTGGAAGACTAGAACATGTCCCTATAGACATCAATGGGGTAAGAACATTTGTAGACTTTGAAGTAATTAATATTGTTGATGATATTTTTCCTTATCCTTAGTTGTTAGGGATTGATAGGGATTTCAACAATTCAACTGTTGTTGACCTGAAGAAGAGAAGGATGACATTTGAGGGTAATGGCCTTAAATTCATTGCACCTCTGGATCCCGATGAAGGTTGTAGATACATAGAACCTATCAGGGAAGAAGACCACACATATGATCTAGAGAACATCTACAAACTGATAGAAATACAATGGGACTACATTAATCCTATAGAAGATGGAAATCTCAGCTGGCGAAGTGAAAGTGCATGTTCATAAGATTCATATGAAGCCTTGGAAAATTGGCAGAACAGAATGTATGAAGTCTCCACATGGCGATGTGCTATATTGACCAGAGAAGTTCGTTGGATTGGCACCGAAGTAAGAAATATTCCAGCATTTGATGGTTTGAATCATTTAGAGACATTTCTAGCTGAATTTGAGAAAATGGTACCAACACAACAGAGGATGTTGGCACTGGATGAAGCCTTGAAAGCCACACTAGCTAGATGGTGGGGAAAACACAAGAAGAACATTACAGAATGGGTACAATGTCACACCTTATTGAAAGTGTTATTTTCATACCAAGTAGAAGGATGTGAAGCTCAATACACAGGTCAGAGTTGTCCTTGGGACCACATGCGAAGTTGTGAGGAATCCTAGAGAAACACTCCTAAAGAATAGTGGGTGCATAAGTTCATTAACACCTTGGATACTATGCCTATCAACTGGTATCTTCACGTAGAATTGTGCCTCATCACTACAGATTGGTATGGAATGACTCAGAACTTTATATCTACATTTTTATTTGAGATTCATCAGCCTACAGTAGATTAGGCTTTACAAATTGTGAGGAAAAAGGTCTTTGAAGAGACACCTAACCTCCCTTTTGCCCAACAAGGAGATGAATGGACTATGCCTATTCAACAGCTACAATATTAATGTTGATGAAGATGATGACCCTAGGGACGTAAACATTTTAGAAACTGAAGGAAAAAGAGACATAGAAGGACCAGGAATTGAATTACCCTTTGTGGGACAACCCATTAAAGTTAAGAAGGTTAATATTGGAATAGAGAAAACACCTAAGTTAGAAAATGTTGGAGACTATTGGGATGATGCTATTATTAGAAAGATCACAGAGATATTACATGAATATCAGAACTTGTTTGCAACCAATTTCATAGATATGAAGGGCATTACAGGACCCATGAGAGAAATGAAGATCCCCTTGAGAGAAGATGCAAGACCTATCAAGTAGAGACCTTACAGACTGAATCCCTAATATAACCAAAAAGTTAGGATTAAATTGGATAGAATGATGGAAGGAGGAATCATAGAACCTGTTGAAGAATCTGAATGGATTATCCCTATGGTGGTCCAAGACAAGAAGTTAGGAGAAATCAGAATTTGTGTAGATATAAGGAAACTGAATGATGCATGCCTACATGACCCCTTTCCTACACCCTTTATTGATGAAGTGCTAGATAATGTAAGAGGACAAGAGGTCTACTCATTCATAGATGGATTTTTAGGTTATCACCAGATCATAATTGCTAAGGAATATCACCATAAGACAACATTTGCAATAGAGTGGGGGTCTTTCCAGTATACTGTGATGGCTTTTGGGTTGAAGAATTCACCAACCATCTTTTCCAAGGTGGTGGTCGAAGTGTTTAAGGAATTTTTACACAATTTATTGGAAACCTATTTTGATGATTGGACTGTCTTTAGCCTACTGAAAGACCATATTGAATGTTTAAGATTGATGTTAGATAAGTGCATGCAATGTCAGATTACCCTGAATTTGAAAAAGTGTATTTTATTTTCACCTTTTGGAGTACTGCTAGGGCATATTGTGTGTAAGAAGGGGTTGTTGGTGGATCCTTCCAATATTTCCATCATTGTTGATATACCTCCCCCTACTTCTGTCAGAGAGTTGCGCACTGCATTAGGGCACAATGGATACTATAGAAAGTTTATTAAGGGATATGCACAGATAAAAACACCTATGGAGAAGCTATTAAAGAAATATAGTAAGTTCCAATGGATAGAGGAATGCCAACAGAGCTTCAACACACTAAAATAGAAAATGGTCACTGCACCCATCTTCGTTTTTCCCGATTGGAGTAAGTTCAATGTTCATGTCGATGCTTCATCCATTGCATTAGGAGAAGTTTTATCACATCTAGGTGTAGGAGACATTGACCACCCTATAGCCTTTGCTAGTAGAAATATTTCTACAACTGAAAGGAACTATACTATGACCGAGAGATAAGGCTTAGCTATGGTATATGTGCTGCAAAAATTCAGATACTATTTGCTGGGAGGAAATTTTAAGATGTTAACTGATCATTCTGCATTAAATTACTTAGTCAACAAGCCAATGTTGGGGGGAAGAATATGTAGATGGCTACTATTATTCCAGGAGTATGATTTTGAAATTGTGGTAAAGCCAGAAAGAATGAATAAAGGACCTGATCACTTATCCAGGTTGGAACATGGAGATGGACCTACCTATTTGGAGGATACACTACCAAATGCACAGTTGTTGGTCATCATAAAATTCGACGATAACTTCACCGAGATAGTTCAGTTCCTGTCCACAGGAATGGCACCTCACGAATACACAGTCATTTAGAAGAAACAGTTGGTAGTTCACGTTGTAGATTTGCAGCTCATAGTTGGACAGTTGTATAAGATGGGACTAGAAGAGATCTTGAGGAGATGTGTTATGGAGGAAGAAATACCATTGATTCTTGGAGAAGTGCATGAAGGCATCGCAGGAGGACACTATGTAGGGAAAGCAACAACGCATAAGATTCTCAGAGTTGGCCTCTGGTGGCCTACTTTACATAAGGATGCTAAGGAATACTACAGAGCCTGCAATGTATGTCAAAGATTAGGAAAGCCTTATAGAAGGGATGAGATTCCTTTGGCACCGCATTTAAAATTACAGGTATTCGAGAAATGGGCCATTGACTTTGTGGGACCTATTAACCCACCAGGAAGGTGCACAGGAGCGAGATACATTATCACTGTGACAGAGTATTCAACCATATGGGAAGAAGCAAGAGCAGTTAAGGACTGTAGTGAAGCTATAGATGCACAATTCATCTTTGAGGATATTATAACCATATTTGGATGCCCAAAGATCCTCATGAGTGATCAAGGCACACACTTCATCAAAAAAACTATTGAATCCTTGACTCAGGAATTTGAAGTTCACCATCAGAAGAGCACACCATACCACCCACAAGAGAATGGTACATTCGAAGCTTTCAATAAGATCTTGGAGACAACGTTGACTAAGATTTGTAGTGTTAACAAAGATGATTGGGATTTAAGAATTCCAACAGTATTATGGGCTTATCGAACTACTTGCAAGAAGTTAACAACACAAACTCCCTTTAAGTTGGTATATGGCTTAGAAGCGGTCGTACCTATGGAATACTTGGTTCCTAGTCTAAGAATTGCAACATTTACAGGTATGGATGACACCGATGTTGTTCAAAATAGGCTTGTGCAGTTGCAAGAATTGGAGGAAGACAAGTTCAGTGTAGGATTTCATCAGCAGGTACAAAAAGAATGAGAAAATTCTTACCATGACAAACATATTAGGAGGAAAGAAATTAAGCAGGGATATTTGGTCCTGTTATATGAAAGCAAGTTCATAAAGCATCCAGGGAAGTTTAGGACACATTGGCTTGGGCCATTTGAGGTTTCCTATATTACAGAAGGAGGAGTTTCACAGTTGAAGACCCTTAATGGAGAATGGAAGGATGTATTAGTGAATGGGAGTCGGTTGAAATTGTATTGTGACAACTAGCTGCTTCAAAGATCTCAGTAAAAGAAAAGGAAGAAGGGTCTAGGTACCAGGTGCAGTTGAAACTGGGTACCATACACAGAAAAGACAGTTTGCACAAGATAGGGAGGGACAAAGAAGAAAGCATAGGCTAATCCGCACAGTCTGCAGTCAAAGTAAAATAGAAGGTTCAATCTTGCAGTGACTTGAGACGAGTCACATGTGAGTGTCGGGGGCATGTTGGCCCTTGGTTATGTAAGGAAGTGAATTTTAAGTAATAAAGGTGAAATATGAACTGTGCCAAAGGAAATTAAACCAAGGAAGGGTCGAAGTGGTTAAAGAACTAGAAAAGGAGTGAAGTGAAGGAAAATATAGTCATTGGAAGAGAATATCAAGGAAGATAAAGCAGTAAAGAAGAAGGATCGTGGACAACTCAACAAGTGGAAAAAGACATCAACGAGTGATTTGGAGCAACTCATGGAAAAGAAGGAAGGACAGGCTAGCGAAGTCCTTAAAGAATGGGTCAAGTGGACCTAGGGTTTTGGATTTAGGGTTTTAACACCTAGGATTCGGTCTAAGGTTGGACGAGAGTCATGTAATGTATAAATAAATGTCTAGAAGACCTGGGAGGGTTTGTTCTAAGTTGGTTCTAGTTCGAATGTTGGTAATTTTTTATTATTGTTGTTGAGAACAGTATTGAGACTGTATTGTAAGATATTCATTTGGGTGCAAAGATCAACCCTGTAGCTGGGTGTGCAGGGAGGGAAGAGAAAGAGAGAGAAATATATGTATCTAAGTGCGCGAATAGAACTGTATGTTTTCATCTAATATATCAAGAAACACAGTTATGTGGATTTATCCCTATGGAGAGGGTGAACCATGTATATCTTGTTGTTATTTGTGATTGATGTTGTGTTATTTTCCATCTGATATATTGTTATTGCATTATTGTGTTAGATCAGAGATATAACTTGTGAGGTAAGATTAGGAAGGGTAATGAATATCTATATTGTTGTGTGTTGTTGTCCTGGATCCACTTTGCATTTCCTTTGGTTGTAGACACTTGTGTCTTGCAACCCCCTATTTCTACTTCTGGTGAGACTGCATTTTCTTCACAGGTGTTGCCGAAAGGGCCAGTAGTTAGGGATTGTTGGTGCATTGTTAGAGCTAAACCCTGGGTCTGCCCCTGTGCCAACATTGCCCGAATGGCGGTAGCTAATCTCTAAGAAAAGATGTCGTGACTAATTGCATTCATATGAAAAAATTAAAATGAGGCTTCCATGCCTTTTTAGCATCAATAATTAATCATACAACCCTAGACATCCAAAAACCTAACCCTAGGAGATGAAGCGGAAAAAGTCATGTGGGACCTGATGGGGTAAGTTGGTACATCAAATTTCCAGGGTCGTAACTTTTGCATACAATATTTGTTTTAAGTGCATGATAGCCCATTGGAAAGGTCTATATAAGGAATACAAAGTATTCCATCACAATTTGGCTACATATACAATGTGACTATGGAGGGCCCAAAAAACATTGTTTAGGCCCTCAAAATGGCCCTGAAAGTTTAGGATCTGAAAAGCTAGAAAACAACTAGCAATATGAAAAATAAATGTGAGCTAGTTGGAAGAGGTGGGTGGCCACCGATATCCACCTGGATCAATCCTCCCTCCTTAGGAACCAATGGTCTCCATTACATTGAGTTCCCATCAAATGAGGAAATTTCTGTTGAATTTGGCCCCAGGTGAGCCACTTGCCTTGGTGGAGGAGTTGCCCCTCTTTGACAACACAATAAAGATGAAGATTTTGTTGGTGAGTTCCCTTGACTTGTGTGTCCACAATATGATCAATGGATTCTCGTTCCATGTAGTCAAGTTTGATATATATCAGTGTCAACTATTCTACTATCTCTGAGGTGTCCAATAAGGGTGGAAATTATGGCTGAAGGAGGTCCACATTAAACACTAGGTGCATGCCAAGGAAGGGGGGAATGTTGACCTGAAAATAATTGTCACCCACAGGCTTGGTGATGGTGTATGGTACATAGCGTACCAGTTGAAGCTTCTGATGGGGTCCTGTAAGGTGTTCTTTCTACAAGTGAAATCGAACATTATCTTCCATTTAAAACTTGTGTGGCACCCGATGTTGATTATAGCATTGCTTCTACTTGGAATTGGACATATGAAAAATATCATGAACCTATTGGTGTATGTGTTGGATTCTTTGAATGAACTGGGTGGATTTTTTGGCTTTAGTTTGAGCATGAGATGATTCTGCATTTGTGGATGCAAGGGGTAGTGAAACATCCATGGGACCCAATGGCTGAAATACCAACCCCACCTGAAAGGGGTTGTTGTCGGTTGAGATATGTATGGATTTTTTGTAACCATGTTGAACATAGGGAAGACTGTCATCCCATGTGCATGGATTCCTAGAATTTTACATGTGCAATATATCCACGATCATCATGTCGATGACTTCAGTTTGGCCATCTGTTTGGGGGTGGAAGGTTGTGGATTTGGTGAGCTTAGTTTCCAACCATGACCAGAGGCTCGACCAGAATGTTATAAGGAACTGGTTGTCCCAATATGAGATGATAGTTTTTGGTATCCCAAAATGTAAACACACTCATTCGAAAAAGATATTGGAAGTGGCCTCCACTCTGGCACTCTTCTTGCAAGTGATGAGAATCACCATCTTGGAAAATCAATCAACAATCATGAAAACATAGTCATTTCCCTGCTTGGTTGAAGGAACACCCAACATGTATTCCATTGAGATGGATTCCCACGACCTATCCATAGTAGGCATATGGGTGTACAAGCCTTGTTTCTTAATGGTCGGCTTGGAAATGGCATAGGCCGTGTAAGAACTAATGTACTTGTTGATGTCCTGACAAAGTTTCGGCCAATAGAAATGTTGTTGCAGCACTGCCGCTGTATTTTATATGTCAAAGTGTCCTACCACTTGGATTTAGTGAGATTCCTATATCATCTTTTCTTGTTCCCTTGACAGGATGCAGAGTTGGCCCAAATGACACAATAACTTGTCCTGAATATGGAAATTAACGAAAATTGTGTTTGTGCCCAGCATATGGTAGGTAGTGGCGAAGTGAGGATCTTTATTATAGATTTGGGGCCATCTGAAGGTCTCATGTCCGTAGGAGTGTAGCACCATGGTTAGTGTTTCAAAAAGAGGCCGACTGAGGCATTAAGCAACACAGTTGGTGCTCCCTGTCTTATAATTTATGTTGAGATGGAACTACCAAAAGTATGTGGACCACTTTTGATGGTGGTCATTCTACAATTTTCCTTGTGTCTACATGAATTGAAGAGGCTTATGATAAGTGTGGATGATTGTCTCCTTTCTGAGAATATAATGCCTCCACTGGAGGTAGGATTATATAATGGATTACATTTCTTTGTCATAAGTGGGGTACTTACAGATGGCATCTGATAGTGTCTCACTATGGTAGGACATGGGATATCCATTTTGAGAGAGAAATGCGGCCACAACCTAGTCTGAAGCATATGTATCAATATCAAAAGGTTGTTGCAGTTCAGGTAATGATAGTACCAGGGATGACCACAATAACTGCTTCAAATAATCGAATTCTTTATGTTGTGAGTGGACCCACACAAATGTTTCCTTGCCACCACCCCTAGTCACTTGGCTAAGGGCCCATGCAATGTGGGAGAATCCTAACATGAACCTGTGATAGAAATTGGCATGGCCTAGGAAGCCCCAAATCTCAGTGAGTGTGGTCGGGGCTGGCCATTCATGGATGACCTAGATATTGGATAGATCAACATGCACCCAATGCTCATCAAAAATGTATCCTAGGTATTGGACCATGTTCACGCCGAAGGCACATTTTTCTAAATTTGCATATAGCTTGTCTTGTCATAGAGTGTGCATAACCTACTACATATGTTGCAAGTGTTCCACCCAACTCTTGCTGAAGATGAGGATGTCATCCAAACATACCACCAAAAAATAATTGGGGAAAGGCCACAAGATATCGTTCATCATCCTCATGAAATATGTTAGGGAATCTATCAAGCCAAAGGGAATGACTAGCCATTCGAAAAGACCTTCTTTCGACTTGAAGGAATTCTTCCATACATCAGTCTTTTCTATTGGGACCTAGTGGTAGTCGGACTTCAAATAAATATTACTAAAGTGTTTTCCCCCCTTGATTTGGTCAAGGAGATCTTCAATATGGGGAATTAGGTACCGATTCCTGACTATGATTTGTTTAGGGCTCGATAATCAATGCATAGGTGCTAGGTCCCGTATTTATTCTACACCAGCATGATTAGGCTTCCACAAGGTGATGAAATTGGTAAGATGTGCCCCTTTTCGAGAATCTCTTGGATCTAGAACTTGATTTCCTCATTTTCTGACAGAGAGCGATGATAGACTGTCCCATTGGGTAGTGGTGCGTTGGGGGTCAAACAGATTGAGTGCTTCATCTGATAGTGTAGAGGTACCCCAGTGGGTGAGGAGAATATTTCTTTGTATTATTCCATGACCTTATCCACTTGATTCTACTGCATGGAGAGACCTGTCACGAAGGCCATGGATGTGGTTGCAAACTTCCGCTCACTTTGAGCACAAACCACAAAGAAGACAAAATTCTAGGTCTGAGAGATGACATTCCTACATCGCTTGGCAGAGATCAAGGAAATAGCAGTAGGTGGGACTATCTCGGGTATCCTATAAAATTTCCTAACCAAAGTAATAATAACACTACACGGCCTAGAATCATATACAACGTGGTGTTTCCAACAATAAGGTTGGCCCAAAAGAACATCACAAAATTCAAGGGGGGAGACATCACACAATACCTCATCTTTGAAGGGCTTGATGTCATTGGGTAGACGACATTGTTGGATGACGCAGAGATCGCTCCCTTGGTGGAGCCATCCGATGGTGTATGGTTGTGGGTGTGATTTTTTTGGTAGATCCATCCACTTTGTATCACACCCGACCCCTAAGTACCCTTTCTAGGGATGGGAAATCAAAATTTTACTTACTCAAATCATCTTGAACCATCTCTATGAGATGATTCATCCTCTTCTACTCACCCATAGCTTTATAATGACTGTTATCAGTCTCTAATCTAACCTTTGGTTTACAAGTACTTATGGCTTCCTAGAGTCCTTTGGGCATTCATTGGTTGAGGTCCATATTGTGCCCATGTGGATCCATCATGCTCGTACCATTTCCAAGTTCCTACCTCTTGTAGGGATGGTCCATCCATCATCCAAACCAACGGTGAGACATAATCCTCATCTATCACATAATTAGAGGATAATTTTGTGTTCGACACTTTGACACTAAACATCCCTTCTCTTTCTTGCATGCATGTCCTCTAGAATCCAAAATTCCCAAAGGATCTTGAAATATATCCATGTGGCTCCGGCCTTCGAGCCTTTCGACTCACCCACGACACTATATTCCAAAACTTCAGAGTCTTGAAGTCACGTACTCCCAAAGGGTCCACTCTCGTATGGGGTGATGTACTAGATGCGACGAAAATATAAGTGGGTCATGTTGGCCCTTGACTAATTTTTGAGGACCCTTGGTCATTTTTGACCATTTTTGGGACTTTGACAGGCTATCGAAGGAAGAGCACAAGTTGAAGTGGAGATCTCAATATATTAGCCCCTTTTTATGGATTTTTGGGTTTTGGGATTATGAAATGGGTATGGGGATGTCGGCCCAAGGGTTTACCCATGCTTAGGCCTATTTTGTAATCAATAAATAGAATTCTAGGTGATGTAAGAAGTAATGACTAGTTAGTATGAGCCATTGTTGCTAAGTGAAAAAGTAGATCTGTGTGATTTGGATTTGTGCACACTATGTGAGACTCGCAAGGCTAAGTGCAAGTGAATGTAAAATACTATGTAAGTCTATGTGCCTAGATCTACTTGAGGAAGGAGGATCTAGTGAGGTGCGCAGATCTCCTGTCTTTTGCGGAGTTGATTTGGAGGCTTTGTGCATGTAAGAAGATTGAAAGAAGTTAATAAAGAAGACAAAGAGTTGGTGGACATAGCCCCAGGGAGGGGGTGAACCACATATATCCTATGTTGTGAATGCTTTGTGCTTTATGATTGCTCTCTTGTTTATGTGATTCAATGCTTAGTGTGTTGTTAGATGATAGATGAATCTGATACGATACCTTAGTGCTGAATAATGTGAACGAATGCTAGATATGATCTATTTTGGTATGCTTAGTGCTTGAATCTATTGGATCTGTGTGAATGCTACACTAATCTATTGTTAGGGTTTAGTTGCACTGTGAACTAAGGTTGAATATTAACAAACTGTAATTACTAAGTTCTATGTTAATGTGTTACAATCACATATCTGTGTCCCAGCTAAGGTTGCAGACATCTGAGTCCTGAAACCATCCCTGCCTCTACCTCAGGTGATACTTCATCTTCTTCACAGGTGTTGCTGAAAGGGCCAGTAGTTAGGTTTTTGTTGGTGCAGTGTTGTGTCGTTGAACCCCAGGTCTTCCCCTATGCCAACAAGTGGTTTCATTGTCGAGACCTAAAACTGTGATTGCTGGGAACTGAGGAAGAAGAATCTTTGTGCGAAGATCTGACCTAAAACTATGAAAGATCCATGTGTAGATCTATTTCCCTGGTGCACAGTACTCTACTTGGATTGTGAAACTCTATGCTAGAAGAGAATTCTGATCTGAAGAAAAGAGGTAAGATCTTGAAGCTTTGTGCTCTAAGAAAGGTAAGAATAGTGAGAAATTTTGATTGAAAGATAAGATAAGTGGAAATTTTTGTTTCAAAAATATGGATCTAGGTATATTTGATAGATGTTATCCTATTCTGAAAACTAGGGCACAACTAGAAGAAAGAAGATTTGATATGAGTAGCTCTAATAAGAATAGTGAAAGATATGTTATTCCTATGCATAGAAAGAATGTTTGGACTAACAAATAGATGCAAGACCCTAGAAAGAATTTTTTACAGGTTAGCTACCATAATCCTAGTGTGAAGTACAAGAAAGGATGGGGATCATTTAAGAGAAAGAGAGGATTAACTCTTTGTTACAGTTGCATAAGACTGGGACATTTTGATAAGGAATGCCCTAGTAGAAGACCCAATTGTCTTTGTCGTAAATATATGGATCATGAAGTTTTGGATTTCCCTAGAATGATTGCTAAGGTTGAAAGAATGAATATGAGACAAGTTGAAAGGACACACGAGGACTTGAGACACCTATCTATACAGGAAAGTAGAGCACCTACACCAGAAAAAGAAGAAGAATTTCCCTTGAACCCTAGTAAATACCAACAATAGTGCAAAGTTACTATGCCCAGAGAAGATCATAATCAAAATAGAAAGAAGAATATCGAGACGAAAATAACCAGGAAGAAGGATAGAAATATCAATAAGAAGAAATCAAATATAGAAAAGTTACAGAAAGTTCCATAAGGAACTGCGCAGAAGGAAGGATTCTGGAATCTGAACTTCATCAGGATACCAGTACAACACAGCATGACACTTTTCCATGGCGAAGCAATATGACCTTTGGAGGCATTATAACCATTATCCCAATGACCCAAACGGTTAGAACAACAATTATGGCCATAAATCTCGCCATCAGACCATTGGACCGCGCCGTAACAGATAGAACTGCATTGATGAAGGCTTCTCGCTCATTGGAAAGATTTGTTACCTAGTTGTCTACTTATTCCATCAAGCCTTGCATCAATAACACTTTTTCCACCCATGATTATCTGATCTCACAGATTAGTTGATTTCACGCAGTGATCATCGAGCTATCACCATCCATCCCGATGCATTGAGTAGTTTCTCTTCAACTCGAGATAGTTAGCCACGAGCTTGTATGTCCGAATAACTTAGTGCAGTTGAAGATTATATCAAGGAGATACTCATCGAAATCATGAATGAAAAGGTAGTGTCTGTGGGCATACAAGATTCATCGACGAGAGGAGTGCAAGCCTCCCCGTTGACTGCTCACAGATCTGGACCATCCCAAGCTGCGACTGAGAAAAGAACCAATCATAGAGATGACTTGGTAAATGAAAATTTATTACCGTCCATCCTACCAGAGTACATCCCACCCCTTTCTAGTGTAGTGAGTCACGACAGTGTCCCAAGGGACTTCAACTACACCGTCATCACTACGTATCTCCCGAAGGGGATACGCATAGTCAGACCACAACTAGAGAGGATTCCAACCTTGAATATTAGTGAATATAACCTGGGAGACCATAAGATCTATTGCATGCTCACACCTCATAAATATTTGACCAAGATGAAGGGAAAGAAGATGAAGATCATCCCTCAGTTGTGGACCATGAACCTCGTGCAGTCCACCCTTTTGAATCTAATGAAGATTCCACATTTTGGAAGGCACCAGGAGGTTAATGTCTACATTAAGATCATGATGCCATGCTTCCATGGTGGCTATATGTGGTTGGAAAAACGTATCACTGTCGATCTGATGTTGATCCATAGGATCACTGGACTGAGCATGCAGGGACCAGACCCACAAGATTTCTACCCAGGAAAAGTTGCAGACCACGCCTTGGCACAGATGATTAAAGAAACATACAGAGATGTTGAGAAGGGGATGTGAGGCTACAAGGTATCCTCCATCCAGAATGGTGCAGTGCTCCTAGCATGCCAATTAATTGCAGGAAATCTAGTAAGAAATAACAAACCCACGCAGGTTATAGGGTTTTTTGTTGACCTCGCTGGGAAATGCATGGAAGGCCTACATATGAACTGGGCAAAGTACCTATTTAACCAGCTCGAACTATATTGTCGTGAAGCTCATGATTAGGGCTATGTGTTTCACTTCAACTAGCTCATGATCCTCATCACGTTTACTATTTGGGAGATGCCGGAAGGTGAGACCTTCCTTGAGATCGAGCCATTCGAGCCACTCGCTATGAATTTCACCACGCTCTGGTATTTGAACAATATGGGAAAGAAGTGGTAGTCAAGCACATTATTTTATACCTACTACCTACAGTTTAGGAGGGCTATTGAGTCCTTCCCTCATATGACATCGAACACCCTAGACAGGTTCAGGCCTCTTATTAAGTTATGCGTAGATAGGCATTTTATTTATATTATTGTGCACACCGATGAAAGAAAAGAATAACTTCAGTACTACTACAAGCTCACTATAGAGGACCTGCAAGAAATCATTAAAGACTGGCCTGCATAACTCCTTACCCCTGCTGACCCCACAGAGCTGTCTAAATCAGACCTCATTGGAAACCCAGTGGTTACTCACGAAGAGTATGATGCCCAAAATAGTAGCAGGAAGAAAAATAAGAAAGATGTACAAGAAGTAAACAACACATCAGAAGAGACCGCATCTGAGTCACCTAGCAGAGGAGGTGATGACGAAGTGAACAAAGAGGAAAAAGAACAAGAAGAAGATAAGTAAGGTGAAGTAACACCGCCACAGAACCTCCCTGATGACACCAATCCATCTAAGAAAAGGAAGGTCTCCCCCATGAAACCTTCATCGTGGAAGAATTCCAAATCCAATAAACCAAATATGCAGAATGTACTCACAGTCGATGACTTTGACTTCATTATTTAAGCTATAGGAGATGCCTCATAAGAGATTTTGGAAAGAAATGAAGAAAAACAAGAAGCCATGTATGATAGAATTGAATCAGAACTAAGAGGTGTACAACAAGCCCTTTATTAGAGTTGTGCAGTGTCCACTGCGCCCCCCGCCCTCAGAAGAATGAAAGTTGGGAGATAAGCCTGCTCAACTCCGCAGACTGACTGATGTGACTGAAGCCTTCCTTCATTGAGCACAAGCTGAGAAAGACCAGGCCATAGCAGCCCTGAAACAAGCACAGGAGGAAGTTATAGAGCAACGCAAGATTGCACAACAAGAGAAGGACGCTCTTCAAGTGAAGTTCGAAGAATAGAGAGCGCAGATCCAACAAGAGAAAGAAAAGATGCTCGCGAAGTAGGTCGGAGTAAAATAAGCAATCAACAGAGAACTTCACTCTATGATGGGCTTGGAGCAGAAGGAGGAAGAACCAGTAGAGCACCAAGTATTGCAACTCGCAAAAATCATCCAACAACTTCAACAGAGAATCATGGATCTGGAGCTAATAAGAGTGCCCAGTACTATGTAGGATGTGCGAGATCAAAGAGAAGCGACTACTCGAGGCACAGTCGAAAGGATCAAGGGCCTCACCATGGAATGTAAACAACTAAGTGATCTCAATTCCTAAACTTATGAGCAACTCACTGAGGATCCTGAATTGAAGGCACTGGAGTCACAACTCCAGGAGGCAAAGCAACAAGAAAAAATAGTACAGGCACAGTTGAAGCCCTTGTCAGCCATTGAGAGGATGAAGCAATCCCAAGAACAATGCACTGCCCAGCAGTAGGTCCAAGCCATTCAGAGTAGAGTCATGGAAGTAACATAGAGGCTCCAACCAATATAGGACAAGGCTTACCAACTATTCACAAAGATCGAAGGCCGAGGAGAAGAACTGGAGCAAGTCGTCAATGCAGTTGAATAGCGCTTAGAGGGATCTATCAACGAAGCAGTAATTCAAGAGTTCATTGAGCAGGAGGTCATGCATAACAACAGGTTGAATCCACTCAAGCCAAGCTCGAGGCATTTGAGGTAGAGTTACCCAAAGAAGAGTGACTCAGGATGAGTCACAGGTGAGTGTTGGGCGCTTGTTGGCCCTTGACCAACTTTTGAGGACCCTTGGTCATTTTTGACCATTTTTGGGACTTTAACAGGCTGTCGAAGGTAGAGTGCAATAAAAAGTGGATATCGTGGGATCTAGGCCCCTTTTTAGGGATTTTTGGGTTTTGGGATTATGTAATGGGTATGGGGATGTCATCCCATGGGTTTACCCATGCTTAGGCCTATTTTGTAATGAATAAATAGAAGTCTAGGTGATGTAAGAAGTAGTGACTAGTCAGTATGATCCATTGTTGATAAATGAAAAAGTAGATATGTGTGATTTGGCTTTGTGCACACTGTGTGAGACTCACAAGGCTAAGTGAAAGCGACTGTAAAATATTGTGTAAGGATCTGTGCCTATATCTACTTGGGGAAGGAGGATCTAGCGAGGTGCATAGATCTCATGTCTTCTGCGGAGTTGATTTAGAGGCTTTATGCATGTAATAAGATTGAAAGAAGCTAATAAAGAAAATGAAGAGTTGGTGGATGTAGCCCCAGGGAGGGGGTGAACCATGTATATCCTATGTTGGGAATTCTTTGTGCTTTATG
The DNA here is from genome assembly GCA_009831015.1 of Picea engelmannii. NCBI lineage: Eukaryota > Viridiplantae > Streptophyta > Pinopsida > Pinales > Pinaceae > Picea > Picea engelmannii. The sequence goes on from ML791951.1 coordinate 141,319, forward strand.
ATTTCTCTCTTGTTTATGTGATTCAATGCTTAGTGTGTTGTTAGATGATAGATGAATCTGATATGATATCTTAGTGTTGAATAATGTGAAAGAATGCTAGATCTTATCTCTATTGGTATGCTTAGTGATTGAATCTATTGGATCTGTGTGAATGTTGCATTGATCTGTTGTTAGGGTTTAGCTACACTGTGAACTAAGGCTAAATAATAATGAACTGTAATTACTAAGTGCTCTGTTAATGTGTTACAATCACAAATCTGTGTCCCAGCTAAGGTGGTAGACATCTGATTCCTGCAACCACCCCTACCTCTACCTCGGGTGAAACTTCATCTACTTCCCAGGTGTTGCCAAAAGGGCCAATAATTAGGGTTTTGTTGGTGCGTTGTTGTAGCATTGAACCCTGAGTCTTCCCCTATGCCAATAGGTCCCGAATACTCCTCCCACCACATGGACCAAACAGGTACTTTCTTGAGATAACATGCGGTAAGGCAGAGAGGAAATGTGGCCCCTATAGTGGGTGACACATGTCACGTCTTAATGGACATGTAGGGTCGGTGAAAATTCTATATCTAGGTGACATGTGTCATTTCAAACGTGGGTCCACATGACCCTTGGTTATGTCAGCATACCATGTCACCCCAGACTTATCCCCTTCCAATTCCTTCGATCTTACAGTCATGGTGTGTCCATGTAATCCCTGGATCTATGGCCTCCATTACTTTGTAACTTCAGTGTTCAAGGGATTTGTGGTGTTACTCCCTCCTTTCTCCCAGAGTGGTCAATGTTGGGCTGACCTTGGCATAAATCAGACGACCATGGGAGATCCCGAAGGATCCCTATATCTACGGTTCTCATTACTTCACAGCTCCGACCTTCACGGATTTTGGATTTATGTCCACTCCACCTTGTAAAAGTAGGACTTCATCAAAGTATCGTACATGGGTCCCTCCTTTGGAGGATCAGACGATTAATAGGGCTTCTTAAATAACTCCCCAGATCCATGGCTCTCATCACTTTGTAATTTTGGCATTCAGGGAGTTTGATGATATAACATTTGTTTTCTCCTGAAGTGGGACTTCGCCAAAGTTACCTCAGCATGGATCCAACGGCCAAGGGGGATCCCGAATACTCTCAAATATATGGTTCGTGATATTTCACGATAACCTAATGGATCAAGGTTTAACAGTGGGGAAATTCTATATTTCCTAGATAGGGGAAACCGCTAGGTTCCATTCAACCTTGTGGGTAACTACAACCATCAATTGGATTCGGTCAGTTTATAAACAGTAGGGTCAAAACACTCTGACTCTTTGAACTCCTGGAGTTCTAGAGCCAGAAGACTTAAATCCTTTCAGGTCCAGCATAGGATTCCCAGACCTTAGTCACATGGGTCCTTTAGAAACTCTTGTGGGATACGTGCTAATTCCTCTAGCCATTAATGGGTTAAGGACATGGTCATGTTCCCTTGATCATATGGTGAAGATTCTGAAGGATGCACCCTCCTTCCATAGGCTTTGAACTTAAAATTCTTGTGAGGTTATATTCAAGAGGTCGAAAAGACTTAAACATTTCTATAAATCCTACCCCGACCCTCTTGTAGGCTTACATCCAATGACTCTTTAATTGCTAAAATGAGGCAAGAAGATGACCATTCAAAAGCATGAATTCACAAGGAGATAATACATACATCTACCTTATTCATTCAATACAAAAATAATTCATAGACAGATAAATATATATATTCAACCATCATTTCCATTTCAATACACATAGTATGAAGATACTTATTCGGAAACTGGAAACCGTGAAGCGATTGCTGAAAGGGGTTCCTATTTCCACCCAACCATAGGCACAACCACTCCTAAAATATTTACCACTGGCCACCCCCAATATAGACCATGATTCTCTGAGAGACACTCTTTCTTCTTTCTCAGTGATAGTTAGGGATGAAGGTTACTCTCCTCCTCCCACGAGATCCCGTCAGTGGGTTTTCTCTGTACCAAGCAAGGAGGTTTGCTCAAGTACTTCCACAGTCACTTGTCAACCTCGTTTATAATATTGTAACGAAAACCTTTTCATCCCCTTGTTTCACCCATAACGATCTTATTCCTCAGTTCTTCCATGAACTAGAGAGATGTAATCACTCTCTTTCTCTTCTCGATATTTCGCTCTTTTCCACTCTGCTCTCTTTCCAGATATGATTTTTCTCCCTCTTGCCTTCACCCATGAATTACCTCTTTCTTTCCTTCCTTAGTAAGGTTGTGTGGGTATGAATCCCAATCTTGTGGTTAGGTCTAGAAATCTTGCAAATGGTTACTCTACCCATCTCCTCATTAACTCTTGAGGAGGACTCTTCCAGCTACCACTCTGACTGGTAATTAATTTTTGGGTTAGAGAATTGTTCTGGGTCTGAGCCATTAATTTCAGTAAGGTACTGGTTTGGTGGGGGGTCCTCTCAACCATTTCTGGTTCCCCTCACCATCTCTTTCATAGCATCCATGGTCTATATTGGAAAAAACCCCTTTCAAAACTTATCCATTTTCTACTAATAACATAAAATGCATACATTGACCTTTTATACAAAGGTTCATCAAATCAAACATTCACACATATCTAGTCTTCCATAGTCTCTTGGCTAGTTATAGTTATATTTACAAACTAGGGGAAACATGGGTATTACAATCCCCCCCCCCCTTAAAGGAACATCATCCTCGATTTTCTATATTCTTATGTGCTATGTATGTACATAAGTAAACAAAAATGGATATGCTTGTTTCATGGCATCCTCCATTTCCCATGTAGCCTCATCTGGGCCAAAGTGTTTCCACTACACCTTAACCTGTACAATGGTTTTTTTCCTGAGTGGGGTCTCCTTCCTATCTATTATGCATTGAGGTTCTGGAAGGAATTCTCCCTATTGTTCCACCTTAATCACAAACCAATCAATAATATGATTAGAATAGTGTACATATTTCTTTAATAACGAAACATGGAAAACATTATGTACCTTCACTATGGGAGGAAATGTTAGCCTATAGGATACGGGTCCCACTCTATCCAAAATTTCAAAGGGTCCACAATACTGAGGTGCCAACTTGGCACAAGCTCCCATTCTCAAGGAGATTCTCCTGGGTCTAACTCTGAGATATGCATGATCCCTTGTTTTGAACTCTTTAAGAGACCTATTTCTATATACATAGATTTTATGTCTATCCTGAGCTATTTTCAGATTCTGTTTTATTTGAATTACTTGTTGTTCCATTTATTTCAACATGTCTAGCCCGATTGCAATTCTATCTACTAGATTATTCAAGCTGATTGGAATCTTTCACTATCTACCATAAAGGGATTCAAAAGGGATCGTCTTCAATGACTCTTGATATCCATTGTTGTAGGAAAAATATACCAATGGTAGCTAGTCTTCCCACTTCTTAGGCTGATACATTACATGCATCCTTAACATGTCCTATAATACTTGGTTTACCCTCTCTACCTACCCATCATTTTGAGGGTCATAGGCTATACTAAATAGAAATTTAGTTTCAAAACCAACAAATAAATATTTCCATAAATTTGAGCTGAATTTCATATCTCTATCAGATATGATCTCCTTAGGCATGCCATGAAGCCTAAATATTTCTTTCATGAAAATAATGGAAATATCTATTTCCTTGCAAGTTAATTTGATGGGAATGAAGTGAGTATCCTTGCTCAATTTGTCCACCACTAGCATGATGGCGTCATTTTGTTTGGCCGATTTTGATAATCCTGTGATGAAATCCATGGAGATGGTTTCCCATTTCCATTTTGGAATTGGTAGGGGATGTAACAACCCTGCTATATGTCATTGTTATTCCTTAAACGTCTGACATTCTAGACATTTAGCCAAGTAATCAACTATGCCCTTCTTTAGTCCTGGTCAATAGAACATTTTCCTAGTGTTCGTAATCATTTTCTGATAACCAGGATGACCAACATATGGTATTTTGTGTAGTTTATCCATCATGAACTTCTTCAAGTCATCACAATTCAGGATATACCACCTACCTTTGTAATTTAGTAGGCCATCATTCAAAATTTGATAGCCTTCGTACTTCATCCCTGTGGGCTCTTGTTCTAAGTATGATGTTATAGTCTCGATGAATGCATCAGTTTCTTGTGCACTCTCAACTCTCTCCCTGACATCTGTTTCATAGGTTCTTACCTCTTCTAGATGAATCATTTTCACACTTATGCTAAGGGCATCAACCACCCTATTTTATTTTCCTTTGATATGTTTGATTTCAAAATCAAACTCACTAAGGATATCCATCCATCTATATTTTCTAGCATTAAGTTTTAGTTAATCAAACAGGTACCTCAACCAATAATGGCTTGTCATAAGCACAAATATTCTACCCAGGAGGTAATACCTCATATTTTTAAAGCATGAACTATGGAAGCCAATTCTAGATCATGGGTCACATAATTGATTTCATGCTCATTCAATTTTATGGATTTGTAGAAAATCACATGTTCTTCTTGCATAAGGAATCCTTCGAGTCCTTCCTTATAGGCATTTGTACACACAAGGAATTCCTTGTTTGGGTCTGCAATATTCAGCACAGGTGCATTGGTTAGAGTATATTTCAGCTCTTGGAATCGCTCTTCACATTCTGATGTCCAAATGAATTTAAAATCCTTTTTCTGAAGGGAAGTGATTGGGCAACCGATCTTGAAAAATCCTTTTATGAAACTCCTATAGTATCCTGCTAGGCCCATAAAGGATCTAATATCAGATACATCCTTTGGGGTAGGCCAATCCATAATGGATTTGATCTTGTTAGGATCAACTGCCACCCCTTCTTCAAAAATAACATGGCCTAAGTAATGAAATTGTTCATGGAAAAATTCACACTTACTAAACTTAGCATAGAGCTGATGTTCTCTTAGTACTTGAAGCACTAACTTGATATGTTCTTCATGATCTTCCCTATTCTTATAATAGATTAGGATATCATCAATGAAAACCAATACAAATCTGTCTAAGAATTTACTGAGTACACTATTCATTAAGCACATAAAAGTGGTTGGTGCTTTCGTCAACCCAAATGGCAACACCACAAATTCATAGTGACCATATCTTGTCCTAAAGGTTGTTTTGTTGATGTCTTCATCCTTAATTAGGACCTGATGGTATCCAGACCTCAATTCAATATTGGATAAAATGGTAGCACCCCTTAATTGGTCAAACAAGTCATCGATCCTTGGCAAGGGATACTTATTCTTTATGGTTATCTTATTGAATTGCCTATAGTCTATGCACAACCTAAGTGTTCCATCCTTACTATTCACAAACAAGGTTGGTTCTCCCCATGGAGACATACTAGGTCTAATGTATCCTTTTTCCATCATTTCCTTTACCTGTAGTTTGAGATCAACTAGCTCTGGTGTACTCATTCTATAGGGTGTTCTAGAAACTGCCACCGCTCTTGGTGCAAGTTCTATTGAAAAATCAATATCTCTTATTGGAGGTAGACCTGGTACCTCTTTTGGGAACACATATTTATACTCTCTCAATATGATATGGTCCTCTAGGATTGGTTTGTTGTCCTCAATAGAGTCCAGCACCTATATTGCATACAAAGGACATCCTTTTCTGCAATACTTCTTCTCTTGAAATGTTGATATTTCTCTCATTGAGACATGCTTTTGAATACCTTGTAGGGTTACCTTTATCTCTTATTCATTTTCACATTTCGAAGTTTTATTGTAACAATCCAACTTAGTTTTATGGGAATCCAACCAGTCCATGCCAATCAAATGGTCATAAGATCCTAAAGTAAGAATTTTTAGGTTCGCTTGGGTGGGAAATCCACCCATAATGAATTGGCATGCTGGTATGACCTATGTTACGTTTCCTTTGGTTCCAGTGACTAGTTGTACCAGCCATAATTTAACATGTTTAACATGTTGCAATTTACATTTCTCAACAGTTTGAGGGGAAATTGTTACACATTATTTTCGTCATCCCTATGACCATTAATGATGTAAAATTGTCTGTAGTCTTCAGAGGGGTTAGTGGCCTGAGTTCCTAAAGAAATAAGGGAGAAGAACTTTTCCTAAGAAAAGAAGTTGCATTTTCCTTTATGAAAACCCTACTAAAGATGATTTTCACATGCTGCACTATGGATAGGGTGCGAGAATGCCTGATTCTCGTAAGCTGCACCATAGCTGGGTTGCGAGAGGTTCACAGTTTTCTCTTTAAGCAGGGTGCGAGAATGCTCATACGTGGGAAAAATGAGCATATTCTCGATGCTTATAGAAGGAGAAAATTACATGGTGAGGTGGCATCCGAATGGTTTGGATCTTACTCACTTTCATGATTTAGTGGGATCATCCTAACCTCCTCACCTTATCCTCTTCATATTATAAAATGAGAGGAGATCTCATGGAGAAAGTTAGTTGTTTTTGGCTTGGGATTGTTAACTTGGTTAGAGTGGCTTTGAGATTTTCTTTGTCAAGATAGATTGTGAGTAGCTATCAGATCCATGGTCTCAAAATCCTTGGATCAAGAAGTGTGTGGGGAACGAAGGACAGTTGGAAGGGACCTTACGACATCAAGGCCATGGTTGTAATCTTTGTTTCACATTTAATATGATACAATAATAGGATTTTTTCTTATAAAGCTTGTTCTGCTTTATTATATGATTCCTTGATCCCATACATAGGTTTATATTGAATTTATGCTATTACTATCACTTTGGTTGGTTGTGTTCTTTTGCAGGTTCATCATGGTATGAGCATTGGAATGAAGCTAGGATGGCAATAGCGAGAGGAAGCGACGTTTAAACAGTATGTCACCTATCCCTCTTTAGTTAGTAAATTTAATATTTAAAAATTAAGGAAAGTGTCATGTTATGGTGTGTTTTGTTCTAGATCTAGGTGGATCTAGGGAGATCAGTTAATGTCTGCACCTACCGATTTATCCCATAACAAAATTGGCGACTGTACTGGGGAACAAATTGTTTCCTAGTTAGTCTACTTTCCCTTGCTTTGATTGTTTGATTTATGGTCTCTGAGTCTGTGGGAGATCCATCCAGACTCTCTAGATCTGAAAGTTCACTCAAAAATTTTGTCCTTTTTCCAAATTTTTCTTGATTACAAACCTTCTTGCACTGTACCTCTCTGTGGCCTGCGAGAATCATTGATGTTTTCACCCTACTGTTCAGTTCAGTGTGACCTTCTCACACCATGCCTATATCTGGATTGCGAGAATCCCTAATTCTTTCACTTTACCCCACTACCAGGCTGCGAACTCATTTGTAAAATTTTTGGATTAGGTCTTCCTGTCTTTTTAATGCCCAGTTTTTCTTTGATCAGCTACATTAAAATTTTGGAGCCTATATTGATCTGTTTACAGTCTGCTTGTGTTGGAACATTGATTGTTGTCATTGATGTCAACCCTAGTCATGGGTTTTGGACCGCAAGATTGATAAAGGTATTTGGACATGAAGGAAAATGCACATGCATATACAACACCCATGAATGGATAGTATACATCATGCTGTTTC
>ML791951.1:149434-166272 GCA_009831015.1 Picea engelmannii
TGCATGGTGTATTGTGGTGTATTGATGTAACTCTTATACTATTGTTCATTGCTCATTGGATATAATTGAATGGTTTAAGTATAAGTTGAAAAAGTTTTTTAAATTGTACTTGATACTGATTCACCCCCCTCTCAGTATCAACAACTTGACATTCTTTGAGTTGCTTTTAGCCATCTTTGCTTTGCTTGGTTTTGAAGGATTAGTCTCTTGCTTTGAGTGTATTTCAATTACAAAGCCTGTGTTTTCTTTAGAATTGTTTAGGGAAAGATCAAATTTCTTCTAAATAGTTCACTTTAAAAGAAAACTTTTAGTTTGGGTTTCTTTGTTTTAACAAAGTTCATTATTTATTTTAGTGAAATTTTTGAAACAAAAAGATTTAATTTCTTGCTTTATATTATATTGGGGGCATCCTTGCATTTGAAGTAGCGAAATTGCATGATTCTTGTCATTTTTTGGTCCTAAATTCTAAAAAATTTCCCCCCTCATGGGGGGGGCCATGAATCGTGCATTGGTGTACAGTACCTTTTTCTCATTTCTTGAGAATCTTGATATTGATGAGTTTAACATATTTTGGGACATTGTGTATATGGGAATGATAAATGTTTTCTCCTTCTCATAGCATAGCTTTCATCGAAATGAAAAGATTGCATCTTCATCTCTTTGCATAAATTTCAATTCGGTCAAAACATCATATTGTTCACGCCATTTTCCTATTGAGTAACAACAGCCATAACATAAAGCATTTATAAAAACTGATTAGACATTTTTTATACTTTCTACTAGCAAACCTACATTATATTAGTTATAGGGCTTGGAATAGGTGTGAAAGATAACTTTCCAAAGTTGCAAACAAACATAGAATCTTGAGTTAGGGAGCAGTTAAATCCACTTATTACATTTTTTCTTGGGAATCCCTTCTAACAAAAGGGTCAATCACGAGGTTGCATTGAGACTGGCAGAGTTACTCACCTTGATTTGTTGGTCTTGGTATAGAGGTTTCACATATTATGGGGGTCGCTTGAGAGGTATACCCACAATGATGAGTGGAATCCTTTCAAGTTGATTTCGGGCTAGATAACCTACCCTTGTGCGTGGATCCGATTGTCGACTATTTCCCCAGGAATCACTATAGTGATAAGTAACCTTAGTGGCCTATCTCTTTAGGGTCTTTACACAAGGTGACTGTGGAGGGGCAAGTCTTCACGGTACCTAGAATTGATGTTGGCCAAACTCACTCGAGCTCCTTGGAGGGTATACCCATGATTATGTGTGGGAGCTTGCACCAAGGTGTAAGTCCGTTAAGTAGGTCATCAACGTAACTTTTCCACCCACTCTATCTCAGCCCCTTCTTACTTTGTTCCCGCGACATTGGATTTCATCACCAACTAGTGTGTTCATTGTGAGAAGGTTTTGTTTGCTTGCTTTCTTACTATATTTTTAGCGTGTGCTGTTTGTTTTCCCTAGAGGACTCTAGATTGGATATTTATTTAATGGCATCGGTTCCCGGAATGACCAATGAAGAAACCCCTTCTCCAAAGGAACCTTCTATTTTTCCTTCTTATAGAAACATTAGCCCTCCTCACATCGCTACTTTGAGCCTTCTAGGTCTCACTATTGGATTACTGGTATGGTTGTTTTCCACTCAGGTGATCTCGAATGCAATTAGTGCTTCAGTCACAAGCACTTCCCCCTAAGAGCATCAACCTCATGTTGATCCTTCACCATCTTCACCAATAAGATCTTCTTCGCCTTCTTCACTTGCAAGGTATTCTTCCATTTCATCTTCTTCGTCAAGTGAAAGATCTCAAGTTGGTAACTTGGTGGATAAGAAGAAGAAGAAAAATAAGAAAGGATCCAAACTTCCAACCACTGTCAAACATTTTGGAAAAAAACCAGTTATTGTTAATCATGCTGGGAGTGTTTATGATGTCAAGATCACCCAAACAACCCATAATCCCAAGTACCCTTGCAGGCTTTGTAAGGGTATCCATCTTCTTAAGTATTTCCCTAGTCTATCCAAGGTTATAGAAGCATGGTCTACACATCCTTGCCAACCCATGTCGTTAGCCTCTGAACAACATGTTGATGACTTCCCATCGGCTAGTCACAATATAGTTGGGAAGAAGAAAAGTAGAGCCAAGTTCCCATGTATGTTATGCAAAGGGCATCATCTAACTCATCTCTGCCCTCATATGGACAAAGCCTTGAAATTACTGGAAGACATGACTATTTCACAACCTCAAATTCCAGCTGCTTATCGCAAGATTTCTCTCAACCCACTTGTAGTTGATGGAATGATCAATCTGGTTCCCCCATCGGTCACTCCGGTTGATCAAGTGGTTAATCTGGTCACATCCTTAATTGAACTAGTTGACAAAGTGGTCGATCCGATCCCATCCTTGGTCGATCCCACTCTCCCTTTAGAGAGTGTTAACAAAGTGGTTGATCCGATCCCATCGTCGATCGATACCTCTCCCTTTAGAGAGTGTTAACAAAGTGGTTGGTACGATCCCATCGTCGGTCGATCCCACTCTCCCATTAGAGAGTGAAACCCAAGCAGTCGATCCATTTCCACCTGTCGACCCCATTCTCCCCTTGGAGAATGAAACCCAAGTGGTCGATCTGATCTCTCCATCGGTCGATCCTACTCTCCCGCTAGAGAGTAAACCTGATACTACCCATGTTTTTCTCGTTGATACAGAATCTACCATGCTGGTGGCTATTCCTCCTTCTCCCATGGAACCCCCTCCAAGTTATGAGGCCATCCATTTTGATTGGGGTGTGCTAACTGAACCTTGTCTTCCCTCTCACATTCCTTTCCATATTAAAGTAGAGGTTTGTGTTTGAGACGTTCCTTAGACACTGATAGATGAAGGTGCATTCGTTAGTATTTTTTCCTCTTTTGCTTGGCAATCTTTGGGTTTTCCTCCACTTGCGTTGGTTATGCAGAATCTGTTATCTTTTAACAGAAGAACTAGTCAACCTTTAGGGACCCTTCCTCAATTTCTTGTAACTTTGGGAGGGAAAAGTGTCTTTATGGACGTCATGGTAGTCCAAGACCCCTTGTATTTTTCTTTACTCCTTGGGTGAGATTATGTATATGCCATGAAAGCTATTGTGTTTACTCTTTTTCGTGTGATATTTTTCCCTCATGATGCACGGGTTGTCACTGTTGATCAACTTTAATTCATTGACCCCACCTAGATTGCCTCCCTGAATGGTTCTTATATGCAGAAGGTATCGCCCCTGCCACAGGTCAATTATGTGGCGTTGTCGCCCATGGCTTCAACTTCTGATGACTTAGATCTAGTAGTTGACATGGTGATCTCTTCGATAGGGTTGTTAGAGCCTGATCTCTTTACTCCTGTCGCAACCCTCAACATGGTGTGTTAGGGTCCTAACCTGCACATAGGTATATCAATATATTCAGATGTAATAAAGGTCAATATTAATAAGTCCTTTCAATAAAATAGAATAAGGAGGATGTAAGAAGACCTAATAGAATCTTCCGCTTCTAGAAGTATCTTCCTCTAGATGCTTCTCTTGATAGACATATTTAGTATAAATAAGGGTCAAGGGTATGAAAACCCTAGCTTGGAGATTATTGTAACAAAGCGTTGCTCGACTGGAGGTTGCCCCCTCGAAGAGGCCTGTGAACATTGTTTTCTGAATCAAAATGCTATTTATATTGTTATTCTTATATCATTTATGTGTTATTGTGGAGATTATGCTGGTTATATTACTGTTATTCTGCCATTTCTAGCATTTTATTTCCATTCTGCATACTTTTTATATCTGGTATACTACAAGTGGTATCAGAGCACTTTCCTTGGCAGAAATTGTGGGAATTTTTTTTCAAGGTAGAGACGTATTCTGACGTCTTTAAGCCATAGAGATCTGTCATTACGCACATAAACCTGCAGTTGAGGGATTCATACACACAAGAAATACAAGTGGTTCTTAAGTGCACATCTGTTGGCCACCCTTATAACCCCTGTTGGTACTCCTTCGAGTGGTATCACATCAGACAACACCTATGTACGGATCACCCTAGATTTCATGAAGCCCTCTTTAGATAAACCGATCGGCCACCTGACAGTTATAGTGCCACCGAGAATAGCACTCGGGAAGATACTCTCCAGTACCTGGGTAGTATGGCTAAGGGTACGGTCTATCCTCCTTAGTTAGTGCCCTGAGATATTGGTCCAATTACTACTGTTGGACCCCGCACGTATATCAGAGAGCTATAGCATAGGGCAAACCCTTGTCTATAGAACCCTTGAATACCTAACCCTTGGGGGACAGAAACATAAACAAATTCAAATAGACAAGATCTATTCCTGCACAACTGTGTTCGGGTTGCCAATGAAATACACATTTCTTTCTGGTTAAGCATTTGGGGATTTCATCACTGCAGTATTCTTTAGATTGGAGTATAACTCCGTAGGTGTTAAAAAAAAAAAAGTTTGGAAATTTTTTCACCATTATTTGAGACCTATTCCATTGGATTCATCTCTTCATCATTATCACATTCATCCATATCATTTTTTGGCAAAATTTTTGACCTCGCCTGCCCCTTTTCAGTTCACCCATCCTCATGGCCCATACCCGTAGCCAAGACCTGGAAGCTCGCTTCAACACCTTGCAATTTGGTTTCCTCGAGACCCAAAAAGAAGTGAAACAACTCAGTTCTACTATTGCCTCCATCGATACATCCATCAATACAACCATAAATACAACCATGCAGTCCTCAATGGAGGAAATCAAACAAGAACTGACCACCCAACTTGAATCTATCTTTGCATCACTCTGCACCAAACTGAAGATCCCTATAGATTACCCTTTCTCTGACGCACCTCCAAAGACTTAAGGTGAACATTCCTCCCATTCCCATACCTTTCAGCCCCATCACTTTCAACATGACCTACGCCTTCTGCGGGTGGATGTGACCAAATTTGATGGCTCAGACCGCACTAGTTGGGTAACCCAAATGGAATATTATTTCTCTTTATATGGCATTATAGATGACTTGGCCAAACTCTAGTATGGTGTTCTCCATCTAGATCAAGAACGTTGGCAATGGTGGCAATGGAGAAAAACTTCCTGTCAAGGGTATATTGCTTGGACCCAATTTGTGACTGATCTTTATGAATGCTTTGACATGGACACTAACCATTTGGGCCATTTGACAAAGTTGAAACAATCCAGAACAATAGAAGACTTCATAGCTACCTTTGATCACCTGGCTTTTCGAATAGAGGGCATGACTGATGCTTTGTTTCAAGAGTGTTTTATCAACAGCCTCAAGGATGAGATTCGGGCCGATGTCCTCATGGCTTGACCCCCGAGTTGGGTGGAGGCTACTAAAAGAGATAAAGAAGCACAATAGGTTGTATCCTCTCAAAACCGAAAACCCTCCTTTATCCCTCACCCTAAACCTGTAAATCCCACTACTCCCTCCGCCCCATTAAAGATCCAAAAATTGACCAGGGCTGAAATGGCTGAATGCCAACTCAAAGGCCTTTGTTATAATTGTGATGACAAATATTTCCCGGGCCACAAGTGTAAGGAACAAAAGCGTTTTATGGCCATCTCTGAGGATATTTTGGAAGAGGATGTTGAAACTCCCCTTGTGTTTGATTCACCTGAAATAAATGCTCTCACTAGCTTCTCCACTCCCCAAACCCTCAAGTTAATCAGTTACATCAAGCATTGGAAGGTCATAATTCTAGTTGATAGTGGAAGCACCCATAATTTTATTCATCGCCGCATTGCCCAAGAAACTCATTGCTACATCCATGCCGCCAACAATTTCCAAATCATGTTTGCCAATGGTGGTTCCATGAAATATGGAGGGCACTATGAAAATGTGCATCTAAAAATCGGTGACTACCACCTAAAATCCCATATGTTTGCTATCAACATGGGTGGTTGTGACATTGTGTTGGGGGCAGAATGGCTAAGAACTCTAGGTCCCATTCTCATGGATTTTAAGGCATTAACCATGCAATTCGACCAGGAAGGCCACCAATATAAATTCCAAGGCATCATTATTGGTTCACCTGAGGTCATTAGTTCCCATCGCATGGAAAAGATGCTCAAAAAAGGTCATTCTGGTGTCATTGCCCAAATCCATGCCATACAAGCCACAGAGACACCCCCGGTGCCGCAAGTCCTCCAAGCCCTCCTTTCTAAACATCAAATGGTATTTTCCACTCCCCAAGGACTCCCTCCTTCCTGTGGTGTTCATGATCATTCGATTCCCCTTGTATCCAGAAGCCTTCCTCCCAATATCCACCCGTATCGCCACCCCTTTTCACAAAAAAATGAAATTGAGAAAATGGTCCAGGAACTCCTTAATGCAGGCGTTATCCACCCTAGTATGAGCCCTTACTCTTCTCCTGTAGTCATGGTCCTGAAGAAAGAAGGTTCTTGGAGAATGTGTCTTGAATTCCGTGCCCTCAACAAACTGACCATTAAAGACAAATTTCCCATTCCTGTCATTGATGACCTCCTAGATGAATTGAGTGGCACCTAATTATTTACTAAACTTGATCTTTGCTCAGGCTATCACCAGATACATATGAAATAGGAAGACATTCCCAAGACAACCTTTCAAACTCATGAGGGCCACAATGAGTTTTTGGTCATGCCCTTTGGCTTGTGTAATGCCCCCTCCACCTTCCAAAGCCTCATGAATCATGTCTTTCGTCCCTTTCTCTATCATTTTGTCTTAGTTTTCTTTGATGATATCCTCATCTAAAACAAAACCTGGATAGACCATCTTACTCATGTGGATCGATTTCTCTCTCTACTCTCTCAGCACCAACTTTTCCTGAAATAGTCTAAATGTGATTTTGGTGCCTCAGAAGTAAGATACTTGGGTCATCTGGTTGGAAAGGATGGTGTCAGGGTGGATCCAAAAAATATTGAAGCTATGCAAGACTGGCTGCACCCAAAGACTCTCAAAATATTGCGTGGATTTCTGGGCTTAACAGGGTATTATCACTAGTTTGTTAAGAATTATGGAAAGATTGCAGCACCTCTCACTGCTCCCCTAAAAAAGAACTCTTTCACTTGGACTCCAGCCGCTACTCAAGCTTTTCAAACCTTGAATACATCCATGTGCACCACTCTGGTTCTGGCCCTTCCTGATTTCACAAAGACCTTTGTGTTGGAATGTGATGCCTTAGGGAAAGGAATCGGTGTTGTCCTTATGCAAAAGGGTCGACCCTTGGCCTTCACCAGCAAGAAACTATCTAAAAGGAATCTGGGAAAACCCATTTATGAAAAGGAAATGTTGGTTATTCTGCATGTCATTGATCTGTGGCGCCCTTATCTCTTGGGGAAATGTATCCAAATTAAGACAGACCATCAAAGCCTCAAGTTCTTTCTGGACCAATGCATTTCCTCCCCGGAGCAACAAAAATGGGTGACTAAGATCTTTGGATATGATTATGAGATCATTTACAAGAAGGGAAAAGACAATGTGGTGGCAGATGCACTATCCCAAAAATATGAAGAAGAAGGATCCCTTTTTTCTCTTTCCTTCATTATACCAGATTGGATCCAAGTTGTGCGCCACGAATGGCTACAAGATCCCAAAAGTTTGCATCTGATCCAGCAATTGTAGACCAATGCTCTAGCTCCCCCAGGGTACTCTTGGCTCCAAGATGAGCTTCAATACAAAGGGAATTTGTATTTAAGAAAACAATCAAAGCTTAAATCCACGGTACTTTCTAAGCTTCATGCTACACCCACAATAGGTCACTCTGGGTTCACCAAAACCTATGGCAGGGTCAAACATTCTTTTTTTTGGTATGGTATGAAACGAGACATCCATAATTTTGTCGCTAAATGTGAGGTGTGTCAACACAACAAGGGAGAAATAGTCAAATCTCCAGGCACACTACAACCGCTTCTGATTCCACCTTCTATTTGGAAGGATATCTCTATGGACTTTATTACCGGCTTACCCAAATCGGGAAGTAAACCAGTCATAATTGTGGTTGTGGATCTCCTTTCCAAGTATGCTCATTTCTGTTCTCTTTAACACCCATTTACTACATCCACAGTGGCTCAAATTTTCATGGACCAGGTCTTCAAGCTTCATGGCATGCCACACTCTATTGTTTTTTATCATGACCCAACTTTCACAAGAAATTTTTGGCAAGAACTGTTTAAGCTATAGGGCACCCAATTGCATCTCAGCATAGCTTATCATCCCCAGATTGATGGTAAAACAAAATTTGTCAACAAGTGTTTGGAAACATATTTGAGGTGTTTTTCCTCTGAAAAGCAAAATCAATGGGCTCAATGGTTACCCCTAGTTGAGTGGTGGTACAACACTTCCTACCATACAGCTACATGCATGACTCCTTTTGAAGCGGTATATGGACAGAAGACACCTTCAGTTATCTCATACTTACTGGGTACCTCGAAGGTTCAGGAAGTTGACCAAACACTTACAGTTCGAGAGGATATTCTTTGTACCCTTAAAGAGAACTTGGTCATGGCACAGAATCTCATGAAGCAACAAGCAGATCAAGGTCGCTCTTAACGTCAATTTGTAGAAAGGGATCAGGTGTTTCTATGACTGCAACCATACAAGCAAACTTCCCTCAAGGCCGAGCATTTTCAAAATCTAGCACCCAAATTTTATGGTCCTTTTACAGTTCTCAAGCATGTGGGACAAGTCGCCTATCAGTTAGCTCTACCCAGTCAGTCGAAGCTACATCCTTTTTTTCATGTTTCATGCTTAAAGAAGGTGATTGGAACTAGATGCCAAATTCAAACCAACCTTCCCGAGTTAGCTAAAGAAGGATCCATTTGGCTACAACCATAAGTATTTTTGGACCAGTGTGAGTGTCGCCTGTGTCAGAGAACCATCAAGGAAGTGCTAGTCCAGTGGAAATATACAACTCCAGTAGATGCCACTTGGAAACCAACTACCATTCTGCAGAAATTTCCACATCTCAATCCTTGAGGACAAGGCTATTTTTAAGGGGGAGGACATGTTAGGGTCCTAACCCACACATAGGTAGATCAATATATTCGGATGTAATAAAGGTCAATATTAATAAGGCCTTTCAATAAAATAGAATAAGGCAGATGTAAGAAGACCTAATAGAAGATTCTGCTTATACAAGGATCTTCCTCTAGATGCTTCTCTTGGATATTATTGTAATAGAGCACTGCTCAACTGGAGGTTGCCCCCTTGAAGAGGCCCGTGAACATTGCTTTCTGAATCAAAGTGTTATTTCTGTTGTTATTCTTATATCGTTTTTGTGTTATTGTGGAGATTATGTTGGTTATATTACTGTTATTATGCCATTTTTAGCATTTTATTTCTGTTCTGCATACTTTTTATATCTGGTATACTACATGGTGTCCTTCCAGAGTGTGTTTCTTCCTTCCAGCAAAGACCTCTTGGAAGCCATGACCTTGTTTTGTCCCTTGACATGGTCTCCTTCCAGAGCATTGTCCTATTGGAATCCATGATCAAGAATACCCCGAGGATAGGTTTTGCATCTCTGAGGCAACCTCGTTAAAAAATGAAACAGAGGTCTTTGAGCATGGTTTTTTCATTTCAAGCTTGTTAAAAAATGAAACCACTTACGAGGATATTTTTTTGTCTCTGTGGCAACCTCGTTAAAAAATGAAATAGAGGTTATGAGCATAGTTATTCTCATGTGTAAAGCTCATTAAAAAATGAAACATAGGTCTAGGGATTGAACCTGGATTCTCGAGCATAGTTCTTCTCCTGTGTCAAGCTCGTTTAAAAAAAAATGAAACAATTTCCCCCCTCTCTGTTTGAGTCAAGTCCTTCGTCTAGTATTTGAAGCTTCATTTCCTCCGCCTTTGTCATTGGATGAAACGAAGCTTGGGGGGCGATACTTTTAGACTCTCGACTTCATGCTGAAGTAGAGCCACTAGTTTATTAAGATGGGGGCTAAGTACCAACCATCCATGTGTTATGCGTTCGGAAGTCCAAGCATAGTTTTCTATGGTTCAAGCTTGTGTAAAAATGAAACCACTTACCTCAAGCATAGTTTCCTCTGGTTCAAGCTTGTGTAAAAATGAAACCACTTACCTCAAGCATAGTTTCCTCTGGTTCAAGCTTGTGTAAAAATGAAATCAGTTTCAATCATAGTTTTGTTTTGTTTTAAATCTTGCATAAAAATGAAAACAATCCTGAGCTTAGTCTTTGTTTATTCTCATGCTCGTTAATACACGAGAATAAGTTACTAAGCTTAGTATTTGTTATTTCTCATGCTCGTAAATCAATGCAAATGTAACGGAGTATACTTTTATCACTTTTTCAGACTCGTAAAGGTTATACAAAAAAGGAACCCACTGGAGTTCCCTTTAAGCTCTTTTCAGACTCTCTAAACATGAAAAGATTGCCGAGCGACCTTGTTCTTTTCACGTTCGTTAAAGTATTTGAAGAAAACATCTGTTGAGCGATAATTTATCTCTTTTTCGGTCTCATCAGACTACTTTACGAAAAGGGAACTGAGAGAGTTCTCTTTAGGTGTTTTTTAGACTCTATAAACATGAAAAACCCCTTATTTTTCTTTCTTTGGACTCATAAAACAAACATTGAAAGGCCCATATGGGACCTGTGTTTTCTTTAAGTGTTTTTTAGACTCTCTAAACATGAAAAACCCATGAGTTTTTTTTCTTTGGACTTGTTAAATAAACATCGAAAGGCCCAAGTGGGACCGAACCACTCCTTCCTAGGGTTCGTTAAACATACTCCGAGGGACTCATCCAAAGAATGAGCTTACATTTCAAGCATATGTTATCCTCCTCAAGCTTGTGTAAAAATAAAGAGGTACTCGCCAGAAATGGTGGGGGGAAAAATTGGGAAAGAAATATGTCTAAACCTATATTCCATGGAAGAGTCGCTTTTAAACATGACACCCTTTCACTCACCTTGTGTCTAGGTTGGAAAAACCACTTGTCTCTTGATCGTATCTCCTTTATAAGATTAAAAATCAGTCTGTGATCCCTGTTGTTGAGTCAGTGTTTCCAAGACAGTTGTCGTGTTGTCAATATGTTCAAAGAGACGTCCAACCCGAAAATCCTTCTATTGCGTCGGACATTTCTGTAGTCCTTAAAGCCTTCTATTGCATCGGCCATCCCTAAGTCAGTCCTGAATCACTTGTTACTCTGATCTACTTCAAATCTTGTTACCCGTTTCGTGTCATTGATGGGGGGTACATTAAGGCGTTCCTATGATGAGTCTTTTCCTGTCTACCTCAAATCATTATCCAGGAATTAGACTTAGAAACTAATTGGTACCTTGGAACTTGCATGCCTCAATGGCAGGTTTCCTCGCTTTCGACTATGGATTTTCATTATTGACCTCTGATCGGGAGATTCCACCGAGTGTTCGACTTCAACTCATTAATTCGCATTTGTTGTATTGTACTAGTGTACCTTGGGAGTCATTGACATTAATGGTGATTTTCCTCGCACTTGTTAATGGTATACACTAATGACCGGTAATCAAGTTGTTTCTACCATGTTCGACTTCGACACATGTATTCACATGGTTAGATTCATACTATAGAGTGGTGGAGATGAAGACCCTGGATCTTTTCTGATAGATTCAAGTTGCATTGGATTATATTCAGTTTGTACTGTTGCATAGATCCACATTGTATGTCTAGTGGCTATGTTCAAATTTGAATCTTTAACACATAGATCCACAGTGTATTTTTGGTGGCTATGTTCAGATTTGCGTAATATTGGCATGGATCCACAGTGTATGTTTGGTGGCCATGACCTGTCTTACTTGACATGGATCTTTGCATGTCGACATTTATGCTTTGAGTCATTTGTATTTTGAGTATGGAAATGCCTACCTCAGTGATGATATATTATTGTACTGTATTTCCTTGTTTGTTGGCAGGTTTCCGACCGACTGTTCCTTGTTCCCTACACACACTCGACAAAGTATTTCATCTATCACTCTATTCTAACTTCATACTTTGAGGGGCTCTCTGTTACACATTATTTTCGTCATCCCTATGACCGTTAACGATGTAAACTTGTTTGTAGTCTTTAGAGGGGTTAGTGGCCTAAGTTCCTGAAGAAAGAAGGGAGAAGAACTTTTCCTGAGAAAAGAAGTTGCATTTTCCTTTATGAAAACCCTATTAAAGATGATTTTCACATGTTGGACTATGGATAGGGTGCGAGAATGCCTAATTCTTGCAGGATACACCATAGCTAGGTTGTGAGAGGTTCACAAGTTTCTCTATAAGTAGGGTGCGAGAATGCTCATACGTGGGAAAAACGAGCATCTTCTCGATGCTTCTAGAAGGAGAAACTTCCATGGTGAGGTGGCATTCTAATTATTTGGATCTTAGTCGCTTTCATGATTTAGTGGGATCATTCTAAACTCCTCACCTTATCCTCTTCAATTTATAAAAGGAGAGGAGCTCTCATGGAGAAAGCTAGTTGTTTTTGGCTTGGGATTGTTAACTTGGTTAGAGTGGCTTTGAGATTTGCTTTGTCAAGATAGATTGTGAGTAGCTATCAGATCCATGGTCTCAAAATCCTTGGAGAAAGAAGTGTGTGGGGAACGAAGGACGGTTGGAAGGGACCTTACAACATCAAGGCCATGGTTGTAATCTCTCTTTCACATTTAATATGATACAGCAATACGATTCTTTCCTATAAAGATTGTTGTGTTTTATTGTATGATTCCTTGATCACATTCATAGGTTTATATTGAGTTTATGCTATAACTATCACTTTGGTTGGTTGCGTTCTTTTGCAAGTTCATCATTGTATGAGCATTGGAATGAAGCTAGGATGGAGATAGTGAGAGAAAGTGACATTTAAACGGTATGTCACATATCCCTCTTTAGTTAGTAAATTCAATATTTAAAACTTAAGGAAAGCATCATGTTCTGGTGTGTTTTGTTCTAGATCTAGGTGGATCTAGGTGTTGATTAAGGTTGGTTGTCATTGATGTCAACCCTTGAATAAATCCCCATAGCACAAAGGTTTAGGTAATGAACCCAATATTATTTGTTGTAAATATGACTCATTATTGTTTTTTCATGGTTGATAAGAAGTAAATATGGATGAACTCCAAAGTGGTCCCCTTATGGTGAAATCCCTCATGGGAAGACGCTTTGTGCAGTAAGAGAACCCATGATTAATTGTGGAATAATGAGATGAAGGAAAGTGAATTTTTCAGGGGAAACATCCTATATGGATAGTTCTTGTCATGTCATTTCCAGTGGTATGTGGAACATCACATAATTCCTCACGGTTAGAGAGTTATGGCCATGAGAAGTTGGAGATCCCAGGTTTGGGTAATGGACCCAAGTTTGTTTGATGGGTAACGGTATGAGTTATGCTATATTTTTAGATAATACTATTCTATATGTATAGTACATGTCATTCCATTGTTGGTGGTATGTATAACATCACATAACGCCTCACGGTTTGAGAGTTATGGCCTTACGAAGTTGGGGGACCCTCATATGCCATCTAGAAGCCCCAAAAGGTCAAAGTAGTCAAAGTGGTTTAAGAGATTTTAAAAGGTAAATAATAAAGTGAAGTGATGAGTGTATTATAATTCAAAGTGAATAAAAAATAAATTATTTCAATAATAAATTTAATGGAGAAATTAGAAGTGGACCCAACCCTAAAATAAGGAAAGTGGGCCAAGTGACCTATAAGATGTTTTTAAGGAAGCTACTTGGAGAGTATAAATAAGAGGCAAGGCTCTCTCATTTGAATCACACTTGAGCATATTGAATATATATATATGTGTTTCTGAGGTAACCAAGGATATATAAATAGGAATTCTAAGTGAAGGTGAAGAAAAAAAGGCCGAAATGCAAGGAAGGATAAATTATTTTCATGGTTCTTTCTAAGGTATGTTATTTACAGGTCATCTCACCATTTTCAATATAAATTTTTTTATATAATGATTCAGACCGTGAAATTGATATGAAAGTGAGAAAACATATCCAAGTATCTGTGGTAAAAAATTTAGCTTGTGGGTCGTTGTAGGGAGGTTTTGGGAGTTACACTCCATGGAAAATAAGGTTTGTGGTCAGTCCTAAAACTAGTCAAAATCAGGTGTTTTGGGTAAAAACGTCATAAATTATTCATAACAGATCCAAATTTAGTGAAACCAAATGGGTTGGTTAGGGTACAGTATTTAGTATTATTTGTAACATTTTCAGATCAATTCATCAAATATTTTGTGTGGGGCACGCTCTACAAGGTCGCTCTCTAGAATAAGCCAGAATTCAGCAAGGTATGTCATTTTTTTCTATAACTCCTTTTCTGAGAGGTTCCAAGTCGTGAAACTTAGAAGAATTGCATAAAACACATTGAAGAACATTGTGTATCAGTTTCATATCTTTATACATTACCGTTTCAAAGTTATGATTACTTCAAGTTAGGGTTGTTGACTAATCCAAAACTAGGCATGTGAGACTAAAGAAAAGTTTGATGAAAATGTTAGTCTCTTGTTTTTAAAGTTAAGGAAGGTTTGCAGGAATTTGATCATATACACTAGGTCTATTACAGAGCTACAAATTAGATTTGGATGATGAAATTGATGAGGGATTTTGGTTGTGGTACATGTTGAGTACATGGTTGAGACTAGTAGTTGATGAGTTGGTGCACATACATGAGGTGTATAGTTGATGATGTTGGTACATATTGATGAGTCATAGTTGATGAGAAATTGACACATGATTGGTACATACTTGGTACATGGTTGGATGCACTTTTTTATGCTACAAGTTGATTACAGGTTGGTGCATGGTTGATGCACTTGTTTATTGTACAGGTTGATTACAAGTTGATGCATGGTTGATGCATGGTTCACATTTATTGGTACAGGTTTACAATGGTATATCTCACAGTGATAGTGTGACAGTGGTTCCATCATTCTACTTCTACTTTAGGGTGGCAGGACGGGGCAAGGATAGGTGGTTGTAGCCACCTTCCGGTTGTAGTTGAAGAACACTGGGGGTTGTAGCCTCCTTCTGGTTGTAGCCATAGAATTGGGGAGTTGGAGCTTCCCTCAGGTTGTAGCCTGAGAAACTAAGGAGTTGGAGCCTCCTTCCAATTGTAGCTGGAAAACAAAGGAAGTTGGTGCTTCCAATGAATGTAATTCTTCAATACATATAAGAAAAAGCATTCTGTGGTTTTCTCCCGATTTGGGTTTCCACGTAAAACACTGGTTTATTGTGTATGTGTGTGATTTTTTATTTCTTACTGCTCATTATTGGATAATAATTCTACATTGATATAACATTTGAAGAAAAAGTATTATAATTATGCTATTACTGATTCAGCCCCCCTCTCAGTAATCCAACAATTAGTATCAGAGCAGGCTCCTTCAGAAATCAGTTTAACCACTGAAAGGTAGATCATGGAGAGTACCAACTCATATAAAAATTGAATACCATGGTTTGATGGACAAAAGTATGCTTTTTGGAGCATAAGGATGAATACATATATACAGGCACAAGGATTTCAAGTTTGGAAATCAATTGTAGAAGGATACACAGCACCAACAGTTCCACCAACAAATGACAAAGCAGTGAAACTCGGTGAGAATAATTCCAGCCATAAATGCACTTTTGAATGGTCTCAGTGATACGGTATTCACCAAAGTTGCACATTGTAAATATGCTAAAGAGATTTGGGACAAGCTTCGAAATATTTACGAAGAAGATTCAAAAGTCAAAGCAACAAAGCTTCAAACTTACAGAGGTCAGTTCGAACAACTAAAAATGAAGGAAGATGAAGATATTGTAGCCTACTTCTTACGAGTCGATGAAATAATGAATGCAATCATAGGATTGGGAGAAGAAATCGAAGAATCTGTAATTGTCCAAAAGGTACTAAGATCTCTTCCTATGAGATTCAACCCTAAGATATCAACACTAGAAGAAGGATCGGATCTAAAATCAATAAGCATGGATGAACTGCATGGAATCTTCACAGCATATGAGATGAGAACTGAACAAGAAAATCCATATGTAAAACAAGCAGCCTTCAAAGCATCCAAAAGATCAAAGAAAAAGAAAAAGGAACAAGAAGAATATAGCAGCAGCAGCAACACCTCAGAAGATGATGAAGAAGTGGCCAACTTCGTCAAAAGACTGAACAAGGGAACCGATTGTAAGTATAGAGGTAAGCTTCCTTTAATTTGTTTTAATTGTGATGGTATTGGTCATTTTGCTAACAAATGTGCTCATAAGAAAAAGAGAAATGATGAAGGTTACTCAAAAGGCAGACAAACATATAAAGGTAAAAGAACTACAAAGAAAGTTTTTAAGAAAAACTTTTTCACCAAAGAAGACATCTCATCATCAGATGAAGATGAAGTCAGTGACAGTGAAATAGGGAGAGTTTTATTCATGGCAGTAGAAGACTCTGATAAAGAAGAATCTGAAGAAGAATATGAAGAAGCATATGAAGAAGAAATTGAAGAGGCAGAAGTTGACTTCCGAGAAGAATTAATGAGTTCCATAGAAGTTATTAGAAGAGAAAAGAAGAAAAACAAGAAACTACAAGCAAAACTAGATAATAAAAAAGACACTCAAGAACTAGAACACATGATCACAAAATTGAAGGTTCAAATAGAAGAAGATAAAAGAATTGAAGAATCACTCAAAGAACAACTATAAGGAAAGGACAGGATCATTGGAAACCTGGAAGCAGAGATTGTCACACTAAGAAAGGATATTCAAAAGAAAAATATGCAGAATAGCTCAAAAGTTCTGGATGACATTATCAGCAGTCAAAAATATTATCTTGACAAGTCCGGACTTGGATACAATCAG